>LPNX011200044.1:0-22305 GCA_001517045.1 Pseudotsuga menziesii
CCCTAGACTTGATATTTTTTTTATGATTTTGTTTTCATATCACAGACTGATAAAGTTCCTTCAGTTTCTCGCTTCACCTTACACCTTCAAGATTACTTCACAGAGCACTAGTTTGCACAAACCCACATGGTATTTAAATCAAGAAATAGTCATAACTGAAAAATGTACAAACCCATGAAATCGCCATGAAAATCACATGGGGCTGCTAAAAAAATAATAGTTTCAAGCATTCATGGAATCCTTCAACAACATTTTCTTTTGTTTGTACTTCCTTAGAAACCCACTGTCTTCCATTTTCACATAATAAGTCTGGTTTTCAAGTGACCATAACAATGTTCAGTATCTCACCATACATTGTCACTTCTCACAATGTTTTCTTTGATACCTCATGTTGGTTTATTTCTCACGAAAGAATAGTGAGTTTTCTTTCTTAACATCCCTTGGCTTGTTTACACAATCAAATATACAAAATTTGGCATGTAATGGCCATAATATGCTCTACTAATGGCCACATGAAGGGCCTATCATGAAGAAATTCCTAGGCTACATGTTCCCATTATTTACTACACTATTGAGGATATTGTTTTTTAGGCTGCTAAGAAGAAAGAGGGATTAACTTGGTCCATTCATTATCCCAAAGTCATATTTGGATTCTCTCCTTGGAGCTTAATGAATATTGTAGGTACATTGTATGTTTATGCTGCCACTTGTAAACATGAGGGGTTAAATGCTTCTATGTTCCCATGCATTTCTATTGCATGGGTATTCTGCCATAATTATACCAATCTTGATTCTTATCCATGGTGCCTAAGTCCAAACCTAATAGGACTCTTGATCAAGCATGGGAACATTGTCTCCAGGTGGATCAAAGCAAGTCAAGTGAAAATATTGTCTGGCTGTTATGTTTGGGGCCATAAGCATACTGAAACACCACAAAGTGAGAATCCAATGAGAAGATGTAGTTTGTGATATGGATACCAGACTCACCCCTTTGCTGAGACGGAGAAATTCCTAACCCAATGAAGAAATAAACAGGGTGGAACACAGTCTCAAGTTGGATAATCTGGGCCCTTGGCAAGGATGATGTGGGGACAGATTGTTTGTTTGCATAAGATGGATTCAAAAGTAAAACCTAAATGTCTAGATGTAAAGAGCTAAAAAAAATAGATAGTTTAGA
This sequence comes from Pseudotsuga menziesii, assembly GCA_001517045.1. Classification (NCBI taxonomy): domain Eukaryota; kingdom Viridiplantae; phylum Streptophyta; class Pinopsida; order Pinales; family Pinaceae; genus Pseudotsuga; species Pseudotsuga menziesii. The sequence continues at coordinate 1,178 of LPNX011200044.1, forward strand.
AAAACCAACATTGAAAACAGATTCTAGATGTCAAAGCTATGCTCTAAAGGCATAAAATGTAACCAAGGAGCCATGTGGCAGTTGAGGTTGATCCGCATGGTGATAGGGAAAGAAATAAACTAAAAGTAGACGCTTCAGAAAACAACATTGAAAACAGTCTCCGGATGTCAAATTTATGCCCTTTTGAAGAAGCCCATAAAAGGTAACCAAGGTCAAGGTTATGCCCAAATTGAACTGATAAACATGGGGCCATTGGAAACAGGCAGAACTTGCTGTTGTTGGTATATTGTTTCAGTATTGGGTTCTGGAGAAGTGGGTAGCACCCTTACCTTCAAGTTCATCTCCTGTGTCTTTCTTGTGCCTTTCTTGGCAATCCTATTGTATACTACTTCATCAATTGCTACAAGTGGGGCGGTCTCGTGCCCCCTTGAACTACCTTTGTTCAAGGCTTGAACTAAGTCTCAGTTTCCTGTTGAGAACAAATCTCTTCATTCTTGTTCCTGAACTCCAATATTTTTACGTACAACATATCTACAGGCCTTTGTGTAATCAACAGGGTATTTTTNTTTTGTTCAAGGCTTGAACTAAGTCTCAGTTTCCTGTTGAGAACAAATCTCTTCATTCTTGTTCCCGAACTCCAATATTTTTACGTACAACATATCTACAGGCCTTTGTGTAATCAACAGGGTATTTTTGTTGTTGATATTTTAGACGGTCGCTATTTCCTCTCTCTGCGCCATGAAATCCTTTCCTAGGTTGAAGTGATAAGTGTTAGGTGGTTGGACAAAGCAAAAACTTGCCGGTGGTGGTGTATTGCTGGCAGCTTCTTGAGACTCTGCTTCAATGCATCCAAGCCCTATATTAAAGCAGGCATCACTATATTAANCTGCACCATGAAATCCTTGCCTAGGTTGAAGTGATAAGTGTTAGGCGGTTGGAAAAAGCAAAAACTTGCCGGTGGTGGTGTATTGCTGGCAGCTTCTTGAGACTCTGCTTCAATGCATCCAAGCCCTATATTAAAGCAGGCATCACTATATTAAATAGCCTCTTGGCTGTTTGAACAGGGGTTGTATGCCACAAATAGGTTGCTAATAAAGGGAAACATGTTTGACAACATCCTAAATACCTGTAAATTTGGAAGTTTGGGAACCCTGATTAGTTAGGGATTTAATATGATTGCCTGCTAAATAGTAAATACAATTGCTTTACAATAAACAGATACAAGTTCACTCATCAGTTATTCAGATTTTTGCAACCACCTGTAGGCTGTCTCTAAAATAAAACAGACTAATGACTATATGTATCTAACTAAAACAACGAGCATTGATACACTATCTGCATTCAAAGTTCAAATTCTATATAGCCAACGTCTGAAGAAGTAGGGCTTAGGTATGGTTAATATGCTCTTCTTAAATGAGCATATAAACCATGTCTTAGACTATGTATAAATATGTATACATATTAAATACATTATTTTTTTGAAAAATAGACTTGAGGCATAGAGGATGCCCCGTAAACTCCTTTTGGAACACTTCAGGAGCTTCCCGTGTGTCATATATGCTCAAGGGAAATGTAAGAGATTGTACACTCTTCATACAAATGCATGCTATTTAGAATGAGATTGATCTTCAGACATTTTTTATATGTTGATTGAAAGTTTAAACTTTAAACCAATCCATGCAAGCTCACTTCCATTTATGCAAGAACATATGATACACTGTATACAACAAGATTGGTTGTGTTTGGAGTTACTCACCTTCCAGTGGACTTGTATCAAGGTGCAGTATGCCCTTCTCACTGGGAAATGGAATTGACATGCCTCTAACTTTTAATAAAAAACGTTGTACATCCTGAATGTTAGTTTCAAATGAGAATGGATGTGCCTCTCTTCTCTCTGAAATGTTAAAACATGATGCTCAAGTAAGTGAAATGCTTAAGTTGGGGTTTTTGTGATTGTAGGGTTTAGGAGTCCTTCTCCTGTGGCGCCCTCCTTGCCCTTTCCCCTACCTGCCCCTAACAAAACCAGAGTTCATGCGTTGTCTTTTCCACTAGTTTGGGAGAAAAACATGGAAAAATAGCCCACTGGGCTAAAATTCGCCCCTAAAAGTATCCCTGCTTAGGGCTAATGCACCGAGAATGGGGCTCTAAATTGTCTTCGTAATTATCTTTCTATGCATAGGTTTAGAGGTTTGGAGGTAATATTGGTTGAGGATCAGGAATAAGGGATATGATTTCATAATGTTTAATAAAACAAAGATACCTTTGAAGTGACAACTATGATATAGGCTCCTCATCGGAGTAGCAACCACTTGGTGTAGTTCCCTACTGAAATAGATTGGACCTCTAATCCACACTATTTTAGGGTGCTACCCCTCATTAATGGCTAGACAAAATCTATGTGTTTGGATACTACCCGTAAGAAGATCAAGGGATAAAAATGGATAGATATAATAGCTACCTAGTATAATTGCCCTTTGAAATAGAGTGGTTTCGGTTCACACTGCTCCGGGTTTCTACCCCTCATCAATGGTAGGAAAATGTCTACATGTTTAAATACTACCTGTAAGAGGATTAAGGGTAAACTTGGATTACAACTTAGTACAACCCCAAATCTGGAGCACACTTGCATCCTCAAACAACTAATTGATAGAAAACTGCAAATTCATAGAATTAATCTAACTTACAGGAAACCATTAAGTATTACAGGAATTCATGGAGCATTACCAGAATTTATATTGAAAGGAATTTGATGGCACAACATCAGATTCCTGAACCTTTTGTATGAAAATACCCTGTTTTATAAATGCACACTCTGTTCTGGAACAATGACCTTCAAACGAATCCCTAATCAACAGAACTCTGGGTACATCACACCACCAACATGATTATGTGTAACTTCAACCGTAATCTGGATAAATTCCACAGATCGATTCAATGTCCAGAGATACCACGATTTGCAAGTGCTGAGACGAATGATTCTCTTTCTCAGTTAGATTTTGAAATGCCATTCCTCAGTCATCAATGATTTGGTGTTCTCCTCAAGCTGTGATATTGGATCGCAGTTCTAATCTGAGCATTCTCCAAACGCTACACCTACGATCTGACCTAAGAATCTCCACAATCTAAAAAAAATATTTCATACATTAGTATCATCCTCCTCTCTTCAGAAACCGGTTGATCATCCCTGCATCGAGCCCCTCCTTGAAGGATCAAGGCAGTCGGGCCGACATATTGGGGGCAAAGGTTATGTTTTTTTTTGTTTTTTGCATTTTCATTATATTTTATTTATTTTTGTTTATTTTATATATTTGTCTTTTATATGATTTTTTTTAAAAGACTAAACATTTTTCATTTTTTATTTTCTTAATTTTTCATTATAGAGTACTTGAGTCAGTTTCCTAAATTTTAGGAACCTATCATCAGGCACCTAGTTTCCATCAATGTATTATATATGTCCTTTAAAATGATATCCATGTTGATGTAATTGTAACTTTGGAATGTCTTTTAAAATGATATCGATATTGATGTAATTGTAACTTCAGAATGTATTCATTCGTATATTTTATGTATTGTACCTTGATGTTTATTCCGGGATGTGTCTGTAATGTATTTGAGTCATGTCATGCCCCGATGTTCCTATCGGGAGGTTCTATAATGTAAAAAATTCATGTCAAGTCATTGTGGGTAAGTCATGTCAGGTCATAAGCTCTTTTCACATAAAGCCCTATTGAACCAATTTAGATTTTTGATCCCCCATCCTACCATCAGTTTCACTAAATGAATATCCCGTGAATTACTGTAAGCTATGTGAATATTCAAGAAAAGTCAAAGAAATTTTTTTAGTAAATTAATTAACTCCACGGTGAGGCTCTTGAATGGAAATGACTCCGTATGCCTCAACGACTGCTTCCTTCTTAGCAACTTTAGCATGGACATATACAACTTTCTACCCCTATTTGAAACTTTTGATTACTTAAAAAACCCTAAACTCCCCTCAACTCATTGAGAACATACAACCCCTACCCCTTTAGTACTAGGATGCATATTGTATTTGGATACATCAATCTTTTCAGTCCCAATAATCTATACCAGATCTCCCCTGTCTTCACTTAAGTTTACAATATGAATAGAGGAGGAGATCCCTTTGTCCATCTAACTAGCTAACCCTAAAAAATGGTTTAGGGGAGAAGTATGAGGATCTGTTATGTTGGATAGGTTGGAAACAAAATCATGAGATCCCCCCCTTACATTCTAGGACCTTCATCCCCTGATCCAAAATTTAAATAATATTCAAACAAATGTCAATTTGTAGGAGCCTTAGGATTTCAGGATTTACCAATACTTGCAAAAAGAAAATCCGCGTCCTTGGATTCTAAATGAAATGTAACTTGAGGGATATCCACTGCTTTTGAACTATCCATGAAGACTTGTGGGACTTATGGAACTTTATCCAAATCCTTTGATTAATGACCTGGAGCTATAGGCGCAAAATGTTCCTAAGGCTCTCTTATAAACCCAAACTTTGTCACCACACCCCTCGATTTGTGAACACAATTTTGTTTCCAATTTGGTAGACTAAATTCCTCCAGAATATTTCCATAAACATGGCACCTCATACAACAAAAGGGAACCAATGTTTGTACACATTATAGACCTCATTTTTTCAAAGCAATTGATTTCAACAAGCCCTTTTTTAAATCTAAAGTAACAAGGATACAAGCAACATTCAATTTCCAAAAACCATAAAAGATAAATCTAATTTCCATGAATACTTCTTCATACCATAATATCAATGGAAGGTTTTGAAATTTAACCCAAATTGAAACACATTCCGGTCTCTCGTTTTTCATGTAAAAATTTGGGGTCCACCTTTTTAGGAGTAGAGGTTGAAAACCCCACTTAGAACGATGGTTTAATACCTTCTTTGCAACATTGAGATACCAAAACACCATTGCTAACCACCCTCAAGACAAAGAGAAACATATTGGAGAACAACCCATGAATGGCTCCCAATTATCCTTCATCCATTCTTTAGGGGTATTGTTCCCCATTCACCTACCTTGGAACCTCCCAACAAGTGTTGCACTTGCCAATCCCATAACCTCATTAAATTTTATGTTCTCTGTAATACCCCAATTTTTTACACCCAAAATGTAATTAATCATATGATGTAAATATGCTAAGTATAGATTCCTAGTGTGGTGCTCAAGGCCAAGGCCTCGCTAGTGAATGCAATATACATGTGGTTGGCTTGTCATGATGACACTTCATTTTTGAATACATAAATAAAAACCTCAAAATTGTCTTTAATGAATGTGAGTCTTACAAATTACCTCTACTTAAAACAAGTGAGAATGTCGGATATCATAAAACACAAATTGGAAAATAGGTTGTTAACAGAGTTCACCCATCTTGAGATATGTATCCAGACCCACTTAACTACGTGAATGTTCCAATGCACTTCAAAATATTTGTTAGATCAATAATGGTCTTTCACCTTCAATCCAATGCCTTCACTAGCTCTGCATGACAAATGTCTTCAACGCCACATTCTTCCTTTCCTTCACCTTTTTACTTCAGAACAAGAATTACTTAAGAAATTCATGCCGATATGCAATTCTCCAACTGCAAAATATGAACACAACATTGTAGGATTTGTCTTCAATGTTGCTAATAAGGCTTATGAACAAATCAAGAAGCCTCCCAAGGGTGGATAAATACCTTGGGTTGGGTCCTCTACATCCTTTTGGTATTGACCTCTACACAATATTAGGATTAGGACCATTTGTGCTAATTTGCGCTGCCATGTGGATGCCATGTGGCTGCCATTGATTGGCCCACGTGTTGGTCATGTGTCCACCAACTCAAACACCACCTCAACACCCAGTCATCATCCAGTCACCAGTCATATTTCCATGTCAACATCATACTACCACATCAACATTGTATTGCCACATCAGCTGCCCAATCATCATCCATCTATATTCCACGTCAGCTACCACATCATCATACAATTGCCATGTGATTGTACAGTCTATCTCGTTTCACAATGGGTTTGTTGACACATCAGTTGTCCATACATCCATACATGCCACACGTCATTTTGAGATGCCAGCACATCATTTGGTCATACTATTTGTACTGCCACGTGGTAGTCTCTAGGTATTCCACGTGGCACCCCTCTAAGATTTTTGTATGTTTGTACAAAATTTCAGAATTCTGTAACTTCTTCATACAATGTCCATTTGAGCCCATTCAAGCATGGTTGGAAATCTCTTGATGATCCCATTCAATCCTCATTAGCTTTGCTTCCCTCACCAACAAATGGAACCTTTGAAATGAGTCTTCCTTTTCTCTTACTAGGATTGGGTGAGAGGATTGAGAAACCATAATTCAATTCTACCTAAAATGCTTGAAAGGCACACAATATCTCAGATTCTTACTACACTTTATAGTAAGCATTGTAAAGGTTGGGTTTCATGCGGGAACTATGGATTAGTGAAGGAAATGCATTCCTTGTATAGTGTGGGGTAGTTAGAAGGAGTGTCATGGCTATGACGGATGAGCATTTGGCTAAGCAATGAAAGAAAATGGGTTTTGGGTTGGTAGAGAAAAGCATGAAGGTGTCCTTCACCTTGGTGGCCTCATAACCTAGCTTTGGGGTGGTATTAATGAGTGATACCTATAGTTACGTGGAATGTTTCTCCTACACAACTAGTTGCTTGGATTGATTTCCATTAAAGATAAGTATTAATTGTATATTGTGTTATGCAATGGTTCCACTTTACTAAGAGTTAATTCCCCAAACCCTAATACATCTCAAGGGCAGTTGTCTAGATGATCACTAGATACAGAGATGTCTCTCCTAACACCCCCAACCATGAGCTGACATCCCCACCTGATGGACCATGCTTGGGATGTGACGAGTAATAAAGTCCTCGTTCAGAGCACTCTGTGACACCACCATCAAGAATTTAACCACTGTTTTCTAGTGTCTGCCTCCAATGGTCAATGCCTCGAGGAATTACAATTTTTTATGACATGTCTTGTCTCACTAGGTAAGCCCACAATAATTGGACAAGACTGAATCTGATGTCCCTCCATGGATCATTTGAAAATCAACAAAATTTTGTCCATCCTTACCCCTCAATCATCATTGCGTTTATATATACATGCTTTTTTGCTTCTATGGTGTGAAAATGATTGAATGTTAGTATGATTAAAAATTATAATTGTGTTTATGGATACATGTTATTTTGCTCTCATTGCATTAAATTAATAGAATGTTAGTGTGGTAAAATTTCACAATTGTGTTTATATATACACGGTCTTTCCTCTCAAGATCAATACACATTGAAATAGACATATATTGATAATCAATATAATCCATATTTAATTATTATAAAAAATAAAATTAATTGCACTAAATGAATATCCCGTGAATTACTGTAAGCTATGTGAATATTCAAGAAAAGTCGTCCCCACGGGATATTCACTTGACATGACTTTTTTACATTATAGAACCTCTCGATAGGAACATCGAGGCATGACATGACTCAAATACATTACAGACACATCCTGGAATAAACATCAAGGTACAATGCATAAAATATACGAATGAATACATTCCGAAGTTACAATTACATCAATATGGATATCATTTTAAAAGACATTCCAAAGTTACAATTACATCAACATGGATATCATTTTAAAAGACATTCCAAAGTTACAATTACATCAACATGGATATCATTTTAAAGGACATATATAATACATTGATGCAAACTAGGTGCCTAATGGTAGGTTCCTAAAATTTAGGAAACTAACTCAAGTACTCTATAATGAAAAATTAAGAAAATAAAAAATGAAAAATGTTTAGTCTTTTAAAAAAAATCATATAAAAGACAAATATATAAAATAAACAAAAATAAATAAAATATAATGAAAATGCAAAAAACAAAAAAAAACATAACCTTTGCCCCCAATATGCCAGCCCAATTGCCTTGATCCTTCGAGGAGGGGCTCGATGCAGGGATGATCAACTGGTTTCTGAAGAGAGGAGGAAGATACTAATGTATGAAAGATTTTTTTTTAGATTGTGGCGATTCTTAGGTCAGATCCTAGGTGTAGCGTTTGGAGAATGCTCAGATTAGAACTGCGATCCAATATCACAGCTTGAGGAGAACACCAAATCATTGATGACTGAGGAATGGCATTTCAAAATCTAACTGAGAAAGAGAATCATTCATCTCAGCACTTGCAAATCATGGTATCTCTGGACATTGAATCGATCTATGGAATTTATCTAGATTACGGTTGAAGTTACACATAATCGTGTTGGTGGTGCAATGTACCCAGAGTTCTATTGATTAGGGATTCGTTTGAAGGTCGTTGTTCCAGAACAGAGTGTGCATTTATAAACCAGGGTATTTTCATACAAAAGATTCAGGAATTTGACATTGTGCCATCAAATTCCTTTCAATATAAATTCTGGTAATGCTCCATGAATTCCTGTAATACTTAATGGTTTCCTGTAAGTTAGATTAATTCTCTGAATTTGTAGTTTTCTATCAATTAGTTGTTTGAGGATGCAAGTGTGCTCCAGATTTGGGGTTGTACTAAGTTGTAATCCAAGTTTACCCTTAATCCTCTTACAGGTAGTATTTAAACATGTAGACATTTTCCTACGATTGATGAGGGGTAGCAACCCGAAGCAGTGTGAACCAAAACCACTCTATTTCAAAGGGCAATTGTACTAGGTAGCTATTATATCTATCCATTTTTATCCCTTGATCCTCTTATTGGTAGTATCCAAACACATAGATTTTGTCTAGCCATTAATGAGGGGTAGCATCCTAAAACAGTGTGGATTAGAGGTCCAATCTATTTCAGTAGGGAACTACACCAAGTGGTTGCTACTCCGATGAGGAGCCTATATATGATAGTTGTCACTTCAAAGGTATCTTTGTTTTATTAAACATTATAAAATCATATCCCTTATTCCTGATCCTCAACCAATATTACCTCCAAACCTCTAAACCTATGCATAGAAAGATAATTATGAAGACAATTTAGAGCCCCATTCTCGGTGCATTAGCCCTAAAAGATTGCTTTCGTGCATAATAGCAAATACCATGGATTTAGTTTGTGCAACATGGTTAAGGAACCAAAACCCATAATCTATGCTAAAAACATTGTAATGGCACTCATATCCTGGTTGAAAGCAAAAGATTCCATTTACAAGACATGTGAGGTGATATAGAACCATGTGCATGTCCACTAGACATAAAGATGAATATTTTAGGGCCATTGTTGTTTATTCCTAAACCTTAAAAAGGCCCTAAGAACCATCCATGTCATTCAAAATATTATAACAACAATAATATGACCCATGTAGGACAATTATTCACTCTACGTGGGACAATTATTCACTCTACGTGGGACAATTATTCACTCTACGTGGGACAATTATTCACTCTACCAGGGAATTGAACCAGTCTGGGACTGGGGGACTCAGCCTGGTGTTGAGGGACATTCTTTGAATGGAGGCACCTCCTCAGCTACCAGGAATTTGACCCAGTCTGGGACTAGGGGACTCATCCTGGGGCTGAGGGCCATTATTTGAATGGAGGCACCTGGTTAGTTACCAGGAATTTGACCTAGTCTGGGACTAGGGGACTCAGCCTGGGGCTGAGGGCCATTCTCTGGGAGAATGGAGGCACCTGGTCAGTTACCAGGAATTTGACCCAGTCTAGGATTGGGGGTCTCAGCCTAGAGTTGAGTGCCATTCATTGAATGGAGGAACCTGGTCAGCTACCAATGTTGATTTTTCTTGAGCAACATTGAGAGCTATTCTCTTAAGAGAACGGGGACATCTGGTCAAGGACCAGGATATGGAACCAGTCCAGCACTGGGGGACTCAACCTTGAGTTGAGTATCCATTCTGTTGAATGGAGACATTTGGTTAGGGACCAAGATGTGGAACCAGTCCAGTGCTGGGGGACTCAGCCTAGAGTTGTGTGACCATTTTGTTGAATGAAGACATCTGGTTAAGGACCAATATGTGGAACCAGTCCAGCACTGGGCTACTCAACCTAGAACTAAGTGGCCATTCTTTGAATGGAGGCACCTGGTCAGTTAACAGGAATATGACCCAGTCTAGCACTGGGGGACTCAGCTTAAGGCTGAGGGCCATTATTCGGGAGAATGGAGGTGCTTGGTCTGTTACCAAGTATTTGACCTTGGGTCAAATTATGCAGCTTATGGCTGATGCACCTGGTCTGTTACGAGGATATAACTATAAGACCCAGACTAATTCTGGGCATGTGAGACACTTTGACCCTCGATCTGTGGGCTTTGTGATCTTCTCCAAGTCTTAGCTACCCTTGGTTAAGACACCTAGTACCCGATCTTGGTGTCACATAGAGTGTGAGATAAAAGCATTAGTATTTCTCTCTGTTTATGATGGCGTACTTTGAGTGGGGATGAAGGACCACCTTGACCACTTGTTTTGACCACAAGGCACTTGAAGAAGGCTAAAGTAAAAGTAAAAAATACAAAAGGACCCTTAGTACCACTAAGGAGTCAAAGTGAAAGTGCAAAAATACCTTTTAGTACCACTAAAGGTAAAAGTAAAAAAGATAAAATAATAAAATAATATTATTTTGTTCTTTTAAGTTTTGGTCCACTTACAAGTGATTCAAAGGATATAAAAGAAGATCAATCCATTTCATTTTGTTACACACACTTGCTCATGATCCTACAGCTACTCAAGGAAGATTTTTGCTCACATTGTGGAGGACATCTTTTGTGGTTATGCCCTGGCATGGAGGATTCTAGCTAGGGCACCCACTATTTTACAGTCGAATCCTAAACTAGGGTTTCACCATTAATGAATAAGAGCAGCAACACCTTCTCTCTTTTCACAAGCTAAGGTTTCTTCTAAACCCTCACATCACCTTCAGAATTCTCACGAGCAACCTTCTTCCCTCACGGGCAGTCTCGATCTATTCACAGGCAGGCTAGATCTCCTATCCAGGCACCTCCCTCTACCCTTCGTTACTCACAACAAGCCTTAGCAGGGATTAGGCATGCTACCAACACCCTTGGGCAACTGCCAACACCCTTGGGTAGGCTGCTACCACCCTCGGGCAGCCATAGTCTACCTGCTATAGACTTCTGACAGGTAGCAATGATGCTCGGGCAGGGTTTCGAGCAAGCAGAAGAGCTCGGGTAGGGTAGATAGGATCTGGGTAAGAAAAATAGCAACTTCGGGCAGGCTAACAGGGATTCATGCAGGGAAGACATACCTCCGGGCAGGAAGACAGGGCTCAGAAAGAGGGCTTGGGAAGTAGACAGAGAGTTCCGGGCAGTAGCAGATTGTTCTGGCAGGCTGACTGGGATCACAGACAGGTTGATAGGGATCACACGGGATCTTAGGAAAGTTCAGTCTCAGTCTAGGTAGATTCGGGCAGGCAGAATAAATTCTGGGCATCCATTCTAGAAGTTTCAGGAAGCTAGAAGAATTAGGGAAAAAATCCCTAATCTGATTTTTGTATGAAATACATTTTCGTAGATTTTTTATCTATGGTACAAACCCATTAGGGTTTGAGAATTATTGAGAGACTCATTCATCTCATTTAAGAGATGAATTACTAATGCTTTTTGGGGGGTTTTTTCCTTTAAAGCATTACTCGTGAAAAACTACCGCGTTCAATGTGTGTGATGTTGTTGATGTTTCTACTGCACTTGTCTTTTGTTATCTTACAGTCTGCAAAATTTTAAGAATTCATGCTAATGCTAACATTCAAGAACCAGGAATTTAACCTAGTCTGGGAATAGGATCTCAGCCTGGGGCTAAGGGATATTCTCCAGGAGAATGGAGGCACTTGGTCAGTTACCAAGTATTTGACATTGAGTCATTTGATGCAGCATGGGGATGAGGCACTTGGTCAGTTACTAGGTCATCACCATAAGCCCTAGATCGGGTCTAGGCAAGTCATGCACTCCTCTCCTTGATTTATGGGCTATGAGACCTTCTCCAGGGACTATATACCCTTGGTTGAGAAACCTAGCACCTGATCTAGGTGGCATGAGGAGATCAAGATAAAGAATTTAGTAAGTCTCCTTATTTACGAAGATGTACTTTGAGTGGGCATGAATGAACCACAGGGATCCTTGAGACAACTTGTTATGACCACAAAAATACTTGGAGGACCATTTAACCCTAGCCTTGGTCTATGAGACCGTCAAGAGAAGGACCAAGTGGCACAAGTCAAAACACCAAAAAGACCTTTGTACCACAAAAGATTAAAGTCAAAGGGTCAAAGATGAAAAAGAAGTTAAACCCTAATGTCAACTCCTAATTATATGGAGCTAACTTAAATGTTGATGGACCATAAATAAAGGACATTTGCAATTCATCTCATAGACACAACACTTCAACACTTGACTGCTCCTCTACTTGCTGCTTGAGGTTGATAGAGATAATTTTGGTGGCTGGTGTTGTTTTTCTTCAATAGTGGCAACATTTATGCTTTCTTGGTTTCTCTTGTCACACTACAGTCACTATGGTGGTTACCATTATACGTAGTAGCTGTAATAACCCTCGATGGTGGTCTAGGGCTACAACAGGTCTCAGTGTGAAGCCTGTTGGCGGACAACAAGCTCACGACAACACTAAAACTCTTTCCTTCTTCTCGTTGGTAGATTTCATGTGACCCTAAACAAACTAGGGTATGTTGCAACACCCTCGATCCCTGCTAGGGCTGATCTACTGTGCACACTGGCTCTTGTTGGGGATTCTACAGCTCACGGGTGACCTGCTAAGGTCACCCTCTATGCACCTAAGCCTTGTTAGGGCCTCAATCTTTGTTAGGGCTCCAACAGGTGCACACAACAGTCACGGTGGTTGCTAGGGCTGCTCATAGCCCACGGGGAGCAGCAGTGATGTACAACAGGAGGTGGTGGTCTAGGGAAACAACAACAACATATAACAGGGTTACGTGGAGACTAGGGCTGAAGCAACACCCTTGGTGGTGACCTAATTAAGCAACAACACCCTCGTTGGTGTCCTAATTGAGCAGCAACACCCTGCTAGTGGTCACAGGTAGCAGTAATGGTTTGTTACAACCCTGCTAGTGGTCATGGGTAGCAACAACAGTCTGCTACAACCCTCATTGATGGTCACTATTGGCAGCAACAACAGTTAGCAGGTCACCTACAACAACATCAACAAACCTAGTGGTCACAAGTAGCAACAACAGTTTGTTACAACCCTGCTAGTGGTCACGGGTAGCAGTAGCAGTCTACTACAACCCTTGTTGATGGTCATGATTGGCAACAACAACAGTTAGCAGGTCACCTACAGTAGCATCAATAGACTTGGTGTTCACGAGCAGCTACAGTGGGATGCTACAGGTGGTTAGGGTTAGCTGCATAAGGCTGCTACAAGACTCAACAATATCTCACACTCCACGTGGCAACAACAAATGATAGCAACACTAAGCCTGCGAGGGCTACTTTGATTTTGGAAAATTTGTGTACATTCATCTCAGAATTCTGAGATCAGAACCGATTGATTTTGGATTCGGATCAATATCAGTTAATCAGGTAAGCTTTGTAGAGAATGCATGCTAATTACTTGAAGGAATGCTTGAATTTGTTTTTGAATAATGAGTAAATATGGCTTTGGTGGGAATGCTTAAAAACCCTAAACTTCTTGTGAAATGGTAGGTTGGGCTAATGAAAACCCCAACCTTGAATTTGCATTCTTTGGACCATGCTCTTATCGATATTTTTACACACTTTACTACAGGCATGTGAAATGTTAGGTACATGGCAACAATTGGGCATGTGAACTATTAGGTACATGGCATCAATTGGGCATGTGAATTGTAACCACATCTTTTATAGCAGATGTCTTGTCCATCTTGGTGATTTCTTTGGTATAAGAATACTTCAAATTTTGCTGGTATATTTGGAGCTTTAGATAAATTAAGTGCCACCTAAACAAATATTGTTTGAACTTTTCTATATCATATTGTTGAAGGTCATCTCAAAATTTGGTTTGTCAGATCAAAATTAAAAAGTCTAAGAGTTACACCTTTCCTTGTTATATGGGAAATTTGGATTGCCATAAATTCCATTCTTTTTGAATATTGAAGCATTCCTACTTTCCAAATCTCTACTCAAGTTAACAAGCTACTTCATCATTGTCACACTCTACTTGTTAACAAACTGCCTTGTGTAACTCTTGCCTATATGGTATCAATGCTAACATGGCTCTAATATGTACATGGGTCAGACCTCAGTCCTTTGGAAGGTTGATGGTCCCCATCAAATTACCTTTATGACTGGATTTGGATTTCCTAGGTATTTTTGGACTGTTTTACAACTCAGCTTGCAAATTTGGAATCAGTTCTTCTACAACAGGTATAAGAGGCTCTTCTTGTTGAGTCATTGTAAGTTGGGGCAATAGTCCCCACCATTGTGTTAAGATAAACATCCTTGTTGGTCAGAGGAGGCAAAGTTCCCACAGGTTGTGGGGCATTAAATATTTTTGAGTTTTTGGGATGTATTTTGGGGGTTTATAAATGGACTGGTATCAAGTATATAAAGTATACCATAAAAAACAATTAAAGTAAGTTGACCATCCCATATCTGCACAGTACAAAAATTTGGCTGAATTTAGTACTACTGTAGAATTTCTGTACAACAAAGGCCAATACAACCAAAGCTTTCTACTATGGTCCTTGCAACTTGCAAGCCCTGTTGAGCGTCCAACCTCTAGTGGATGGTTTCCTTCTGGGTGCTAGAGTCAAATTTTTTATAATAATAGTTTTGTAATAAACATTTTTCTTTGGTCGGAGCCTAGCATTTCCAACAAGAAATTTCGTGAATAGAGGTTTCTTATGCTATTAAGAAATTTCTTAGTCTTTTAGAGGTTTCTCGAATATTAATCCTATGAATTTCAACCTTAGGGTTGATGTGAAATATGATGAAACAACAACAACAACAGAAAATATTTCACCTCTTATCAACTCCAATCAATAAAGCAATTCAATTAACCTTCCCAAAATTTAAGTTTCAATTACATTTTAACAGCAGACATAACTTCACTTACAACATTCATAACATAACAATGAAACTGATATTTAAATTCTAAACGGAGTAGGCTCAAAAATTCTAAAGAAATAAGAAGAAATACTCGACCCTGAATTATACAAGAGCACTGAGCATTGATAAGACTCGACCCTGAGATTTATTTTTTCCTTCCAAAGACACCAATTCTCTCATTTCACCATGTATTTTCCACTTCTATCATCACACATTACCTTTTCACTAGCATCTCTAGTACCTAAGCTTGCAACTATCGTTGTAGTGCTAGAGGACCATCTTTCAGGTTCACTTGTAGAATTTTTTGATACCATAATATTTGTCTCAGTTGAACATCAAATAGAAAGGGGAGTGATGGAAAGGTTTAAAGAAGAACATGATTACCTACACCTATGAGAATCCATCCTGCACCTTGAGATTGTCTCTAGGATGCGCCAATTCCATGAGCTAGTAGGTTGGTGCATGATTTATACTTAGTAGAATAAAGTGAATTAGTAGTGCATGACAGGATGCTGGTGTTCCATATTAACAAAAAATAACATTCATAAAATGCTCAACATTGCACCAGATGTACCACACAAAAAATTCAATGAGGATTATTTTACCACTAAGTACATATAATTGTCACTAGATGATAAAGCAAGTTTCCTCTAAATCGTGTTACCATCTAAAGTTGAATTACCAGTTGGAGAGTCCCCTTACAGGTCAGATATTTTTTCTAAGATCCCTTGCATTGCTATGGAACTTATCCATCAACTTCTAGTTTTTACCAATGACCAATTCATGGATGAGATGGTATATGACTTTCTTTTAGAGATTACTCATACCTCAGCTAATCCCAATTCCCAACCAGACTTTGCCCAATTTCTGGATGATATGATGAATGAACAAATAGCCACCTTCTTTGTTATTAGATATTTCATATACTAGGTCTACTTATGATACATGATTTTCTACCAATTTCCAAACCATATTATGCATCTAATCCTTGAGCTAGTCCTGCATCACCCCACAAATGATAGGTATAATGAATTTTCTAATAAATTCATGGATGACATTTATACCATCCTGCACGGTAATTATCTTTGTAGGATGTTTCTAGAATACAAAAGACTTCTGCAATTTATCTTACACTCAGCTGGGGGTGATTGGTTCTTGCTTGATAATCATACAAAGATTAGAATTTATGGATGTAAAATCTTTCCCTAGCATCTCTTCGCTTTTATAACTCTGATAAATTTTTCTCTAGAATATATTGGTCAAATATTTAAGTCTGATGATGTCCAATTTAGGAAGAATAGAAGCATTATAACTTTTAGAATTCCATAGCAAATCGGTCCATTTATAGTCAAGATCCGTACAACTCAAGCGTTGGTGAAGGAAATGCTAAAGGACCTAAATTTACCTTTGGGATTCAAAAGGAACTATGATACTATGGATCTTATCTCAGAAAAGAGGAAGAATCTAAAGCTGGTAGAATATGTACACCATCCCCTTGAACAACTTGACATGATAAAAAATTTAGAAAGTTTGGAAGAGGTTCAAAGAATCATTTTTCCAGGCAAACAGAGAAAGTATTAGACTATACCAACTCTTATCTTGGTGGATGCGGGAATGAAGAGAACCCATGTAGAAAGAACCTTGATATAGAAAGGCAAAAACTAAGGAAGAAGTAACATAGACTAAAATTCCAAGGATTGAACCTGTTATCCATACAATTTCATCATGATCAAGGAGTGGCAACCTCGTCTTCTTCCAAGCCATCAGTTATTGTCAAAAAAATTCCAACATCTAGGTATCCCCAAGGACCAGAGGAATATTCTCAATCTCTCCTGTACACATCTAGATTGGCAAGACTATTCTCATTTATTCAATATGAAATAACATAGTTGAAGAAAGGCATGTTCCCCAAGGGAGAATTCATGTCAAAAGGATAATATAACTTGTTATCTTTAGTCGATATCAAGCATGGTGCCTTTAAAGTGGAAGTATTGGAGCCAACTATCTCTAGGGAAAGGATGACTCCAAACCTATACATAGCCACACAAATGACAGTCAAAGTGGATGACTTCATCCCTTTGGACAAAGTATAGATGTGTAATTTAACATTAGATGTCTTGTTTAGATATGTTTTAAAACATTCCATGAATGTGAAAATATCAACAATATAGTCAAAAGATTGGAAAAGCAGTTAAAGAATGAAACAGTGGCCAATAAATACAAACTTTTGAAGGCTATAGAACTGGATAATAAAGTGATTGAGAAAGGGTTAGATCCTCTTAACCTTTCTCTTCAATAGGGACTCCTCAAAGGAAAGGATAAACAAATTTAGGCATTAAGGGAAAAAATTTAAATATTCCTTCAATATAACACGTACAATTCCAAAACTAGTGGCAGTATGGGAGGAAAAAGAACAAATGGTTAAGATGCCTCTAGAGTATAAAGCTAAAGCAAAGGGTTTGGAAAAAGAAGTAACTACCTTGAAAGAGGATAATTACAAATTATTAACCTCCAAAGGAACTTCTTTATAAGCATCTACTTCATCAAATCCAACTGATCAACTAGCCCAGGTAATGGCAGACATGACCTTAAAGGATGCAGAGCTCAGTTAGGTTAAATAAGAGATCAAGAAGCTTGATGAAGAAGTAGAAGTTTTGATTCATGTGGATATAAGAGGGATTCCATTTTCCTAGATTTGAAGAGAACCAAATATATATTGTAAAAGGAAGTAGATCATCTCAGCAAGAAGCATTCTTATAAAATCCATCCAGCAGGGGCAAAGCATTTGGATTGGGATGAAAGTTTATGAGACCTAAAGGAGCACCAAGTGCATATTCTTCATAACCACCCCAATAGTCATTTTAGGACCCCCCTCAACAGTACATGAAGAAACCACCTTAACCTCAAGTCCAATACCATGGCTGAAGGCTATCTCAACAATCAAGGCAAAGGAATAGTGGACATCACAATCGACATCAATAGTAGATTCTAGATTTAGTTAGGAAATCAGTTAAGAAGAAAATAGGGAGAATACCAATAGAAAAATAGAATTGGTTGTAATAGAAAAGAAACCCTCCATCTATAAAAGGATAAAATTTACACCACATAAGAATCGGATTTTTCTTTGGGCTAAGTGTAACTTAAATGTTTTTTTGGATCAAGTCTATGAGAAAGTGATATCTGGTATTTTGTAATTGGGGGCCTGATGGATTCAGAATTTTTGTTCATTCTAGTAGGTTCTTCTTCTTTCTAGTAGGCTCAGTTTAGTTGACTTTTTAACTTAGATTCTAGTGTAATTGAAAACTAAATTCCAATGAAAACCCAAATTCCAATGAAATTCCTGAATATGCAGGGTTTTGTAAATTCAATAACTTATCTTCCATTTGTGTGTATTGGTGATTTTTACTGGTTTAAGAAGTAGACAGACGAATTTGATATGGATCCAAAATTTGATGTCTCTAATTTCTGAAATCCAGTTTAAGAAGTATATAGACGAATTTCATCTGAATAATAAATTTATGTCTCTAATTTCAGAAAGCAAGTTTAAGAAGTGTCTAGAGGAATTTGATCTGAATAAAAAATTGTGTCTCTAATTTCCGAAATCCAATTGGAACTTGGTAACTATAATTTAAACTGATTCAAAAGTAACTAAAATTTCTCATAAATTAATTGAAAAGAGGCTCCCTTTCTTGGCACGCTAATAGTATATTGTACTTGGTCAAGATAAAAACTGATTTCACTTGGTCAAGATAAAAATTGACTCTTTGAAGGCTCTTGAACTCTCAAGGTGACAATAATAAAAACCCTATTTGAAGGCTCTGAGATCTCAATATGATAGTATTTGCTGTGTTGTTGGAAACTAAGATTTCATACTGCGGTGTAGTTCTCTCGACAACTTACTTTGCTTAGCTAAGTAATAATAGGATTTTTACCATCTTACTGGAGCTAGATTTGGATGCTGAAAACGTTTGTATCCTTGAAAGACTCATACTCCTATTTTGTTGGAATCATATGTAAGCAACTGGATTTGTAAATGCTCCAACCTCTTAGAATTGTCACCTACTCATTGATACTTTTACTCGTTCATGAATTCAACCTATTCATTCGTCGTCATAGGTAGGTGGTTTTCCAAAGGGTGGAAAATCATAAATGGATAGGATGAATTTGTAAATGGTCCACTAATTTATGATTTCAACCTAGTCATTCATTCGTCCTAAAGGAGTCTGCATATTCAGGATTTTCATACAACTAATGAAATATTATTTATGATGTATCTCCAATTTCTAATGCCACTTTATTCTTGATGGTATTTTCCTTCTAATTTTCTTTAGAGCTGACCATGCTTTCCTTTTAATTTATGCTATTCACTTACCTAAATTATCATATTCACTATTGACAAAGTGCATAGGTTTGTAACGTTGGTTCTATATATAAGCCTAACGAGATCTACATTTTAATAGGTGACCTATTGTAACTTTTCCTTTATTTCTTCCAATCAAGAAAAGGGATTTTAGTAGCTTGAAGCTTCATCCTCTAAACAGATGGATCCTTTTGTTGAAAACACTAACTAGTCTAGAAATTTTAAGCAATTATAGAGAAACTTATGGTTGGGATATTGGAATTTTTCTGGTTGCAGGATAGATGGAAACACAATAATTTTGTGTTCAAACTTCAAATAATACTTTCAAAGTGATTTGCAGGATAGATGGAAACAAAATAGTTTCTTGCTCAAATAATACTTTCATTCTTTAGAGCTATTGGAAGATGTGATAAGGCCAACTCATTATTTTTTTATCATCTTCTCAAAGCATATTGTCCTCTAGTGGTCAACAATCTGTATTGTTAAAGACAAGAATGGATGGAAAGACATAGGAACTAGTGGCAAAATATGTTCTAGTTATGTATTAATAAGATTGTTTCAAAGTTTAGTTGAATTTTTAACTTAGATTCTAATGTAACTGAAAACCAAATTCCAATGAAAACCCAAATTCCAATGAAATTCCTGAATATGCAGGGTTTTGTAAATTCAATAACTTATCTTCCATTTGTGTGTATTGGTGATTTCTACTGGTTTAAGAAGTAGACAGACGAATTTGATATGGATCCAAAATTTGATGTCTCTAATTTCTGAAATCCAGTTTAAGAAGTATATAGACGAATTTCATCTGAATAATAAATTTATGTCTCTAATTTCAGAAAGCCAGTTTAAGAAGTGTCTAGAGGAATTTGATCTGAATAAAAAATTGTGTCTCTAATTTCCGAAATCCAATTGGAACTTGGTAACTATAATTTAAACTGATTCAAAAGTAACTAAAATTTCTCATAAATTAGTTGAAAAGAGGCTCCCTTTCTTGGCACGCTAATAGTATATTGTACTTGGTCAAGATAAAAACTGATTTCACTTGGTCAAGATAAAGACTGACTCTTTGAAGGCTCTTGAACTCTCAAGGTGACAATACTAAAAACTATATTTGAAGGCTCTGAGCTCTCAAGATGATAGTATTTGCTGTGCTGTTGGAAACTAAGATTTCATACTGTAGTGTAGTTCTCTTGACAACTTACTTTGCTTAGCTAAGTAATAATAGGCTTTTTACCATCTTGCTGGAGCTAGATTTGGATGCTGAAAACGTTTGTCTCCTTGAAAGACTCATACTCCTATTTTGTTGGAATCATATGTAAGCAACTGGATTTGTAAATGCTCCAACCTCTTAGAATTGTCACCTACTCATTGATACTTTTACTCGTTCATGAATTCAATCTATTCATTCGTCGTCATAGGTAGGTGGTTTTCCAAAGGGTGGAAAATCATAAATGGATAGGATGAATTTGTAAATGGTCCACCAATTTATGATTTCAACCTAGTCATTCATTTGTCCTAAAGGAGTATACATATTCAGGAATTTCATTGGAATTTGGGGTTTTCATTGGAATTTGGGTCACATCCTTCTTACATGCTTACTGGGCTACCTTGCTAGTTTGCCCAGTAACAACTAGCTATAAGGCCATTGTTA
>LPNX011200053.1:0-51651 GCA_001517045.1 Pseudotsuga menziesii
AATTCCTCCAACCAAAAACATGAACTTTTATTCATACTTTTAATCTTGACATGATTGAAGGAGAGGTTCAGCTTGAATGGAGGGAATAAATCATCCCTAAACCTTAACAGTCATGACCAAAGATTTGGGGAAAAACGGTCGCCATAATCTGCTGGACAATTGTAATGACTGAGGTAAGTGGAACTAGCCAAAGAGAGAGGAGGGTATCTCTTACTAGGGGGAAAATGACTTATTATAAAGATCCCTTTATTAAGAATACATGGGAATAAGCCTTTATAGATAACACATAAGTAGCATGATACGGAATAATGGTCCTTTTGAAAAATGATTATTGCCACTCACGAATAGGTATCTTACTGAAACCCGCATAACTACTTTAATTAAAAGGAATATCTTCCTAAGCATTCAATAAAGGAAAATGCTAGTTTGGGAAGAATGCTTGTGTCTAGTAAATTTTTTTGACGGCTATATGTTAGGAAAATTTCTTGATGGCTATGTGTTAGGGAGACCTGCCTCAGCAAAAATAGGGGCAGAATTATTGCCTTAAATTATGGGAACTCCTTAAGTAGTGAAGGGGAGCGGTTACTCCTCTCATTACTTATAGGGCATGAAATACCTTTCAGAGGGGCGGGGGGGAACTGAGCTGAAAAAAAAGATGATACACTCAGTTCAAGCATAGCCAATTTTGCACCACCAAGGTGATGGATGGTGATGCAGAGGGATAGTACCCAGTTCTGATTTGTTACGGCATTGGATGGCCTCAACCGGGACCGCATGCAGTGTTGAGTAAGTGTTTTTTCTGTTGAAAACATTTTGGGAATTTTTCGATCTGCTATGATAGGTATATTCATATGCATACAACTATAAAACCAAGCTGTGATTTGACATAATAGACTATGTGTGCCTTCATGATAGATGGGCATAAACCAGGCTACGATTTTGTCTTAATAGACTCTGTGTGCCTTTTGATAAATGGATAAATCCAGGATGCGATTTTGTCATAATGGACTGCGTTTGCATTCATGATATATGAACATAAAACCCAGGATGCGATTTTGTCTTAATATACTGGATGTGCCTTCATGATAGATGGACATAAACCCACGTTGCAATTTTGTCTTAATGGACTGTGTTTGCATTCATGTTATATAAACATAAAAACCAGGTTGTGATTTTGTCTTAATAGACTTCGTTTGCATTCATGTTATATAAACATAAAAGCCAGGCTGCGATTTTGTCTTAATAGACTGTGTTTGCATTCGTGATATATAAACATAAAACCCAGGCTACGATTTTGTCTTAATAGACTGTGTGTGCCTTCATGATAGATGGATAAACCCAGTTTGTGATTTTGTCTTAATGAACATAAAATTAAGGCTACGTTTTTGTCTTAATAAATTGTTTTTTCCTTAATGATATTTGAACATAGATACAGGCCGCGATTTAAGACCGCGTTTTGCCTTCATCTTTTGAACATAGATATGTAGACAATGATATGTCTTGATGACTTCAAAATAGACATAAATATTGCAAGGTGCATAGGTTGTTAGCATGAGTTTATCATCCGGTCATACTCTTATGTGGTACCTCTACTGGATTACTTGTCATCCAGGTCTTTGTTATTTATTGCATGTGCATATAGGGCTGTATTCTACTAGCATACTCAATTTCAAAATGCCCGAGGCTAAGTTGAAAAGTTCTTATACCTAATAGTAGCTATGAAGTTCTGGTCGAAGTGGTGTATTTGAAGGGGATGGTTTTGCATTATAGTACTGATGTTGTCATAAAATACAGGCCGAGTTCAATAGATTAAGCATGTAGTATTTTTTAGGAGGCATAAAATTTTGACATAATTTAATTAACTCAGTCATGAACCTTATGTTTCTGATTGTATCTTCTACACATTAAACTAGAGAGAGAGAGAGAGAGAGCATGGGGATCCTCTTTTCTTCCTTGTAAAAGAAGAAGAAGTTGCAGATGAACTTCTATATATCTGTGAACTTCCAAGAGTTGGTTAAATAAAAAAGATTAGCACCTTCGGTGGATGTAACCCCCGGCTGGGGTGAACCATGTATATCTTGTGTCTTTGTTTTATTTTTAATTTATGTGTGTCACGTGAATGTTTATGTATAAGAGGATAGATGGTCTAATTATGTGTCAAATGGTTCTTTTCAATAATTATGATATGTTAAACGGTTAAGTTACGAGTTATTGAATAAATTCTCTGGCTCATGTATCAAGCATTATAAAGAATATTAACCTTAAAATGGATTGCAACGATAAACCTTGATACAGTCAAATCTATGATGTTCTGGTGATGATGTAAAATGGGTATAATTTTTATTATCATTCTCAATTCCTAGGAATGGTTGTTTAGAAGCATAAAGTACTCTTGCAACAATGATTTGGCTCTTACCTATGTGGGTATGTCACATGATTTCTTGCACAAGCCTTCTTCGAACAACTATAATCGAAGGGACTGTTAGAAAATATAATGCGTGGATTTTGGTTTTATATAATTGTCTATGCCATGAGCATTTAACAGGGTTACAGGTATATCTAAATAAGTAAAATCTGAATCTAGAGGAACACTTTGAGAGTAGGAGTAGTGTGTGGATGTACTGAAGATAGAATTTTTCCTTTGGTTGGGAAACTTTTGATTGAAACTTGAGGATTGTCACAGTTCATTACTTAGAAAATAAGCAATGAATAGTCCGTCAAGTCGATCCTGTTGAAGATGATAGCCCAACAACCATGTATCTGATGGTGGATACATGGTGGCTAAGGATTTACCAATAAACAATTAATCCACTAAGAAAGATCCATATTGTCAGTCGAAGCCTAGTGTAGATGAAAATCTTGCTAAGGAACATTGGAGTATGTATCAAATGATAAGTTAATTAATACACCAGTATTCTGCCATTGAGGGAACCACTTAATCATGTGAATACTAGAAAGCATAATGAGCATGTTTAGTTTATGTTATCTTAGTGAATTGGATGCAATTGCGTGGTTGGTTTTGTAGAAGAAGATGGATGTACATTGTCAAATGATTGATTTTACAATGCGTGTAGTTTGGACATTTTCGAATTTGATCGTACATGTTTCCATTGAAATGTCATGTAAGATCTGCCACTAACATGATTGAAAACTGTTGTCATAACAACAAAACAAAATTTCACCCCCTTTTTTATCCATGATGGCATTGAGGTATGAGAGGTATTTTAGATATGGTATCAGAGCAAGAGTTGAAATGCTTGGGCCTATTTGGGATCAAAATGCTTCTGCCTATTTCGTTTAGGAACTAACGTTTGAGTTTTTTCTCTGTGATAATAGAAAATCAACAACTTCACAATGTTTGGCAAACTAGGTACCTTAAGTTGTACCAAACACAAATGTTTATTGACCTTGTAGTTGTGCAGGAGAAGGAGGAACATCTTCTCAAGATCACAATAAAGATGGCCATTACTTTTCCCACTTCAACATTAGGCAGACGACATAAGTGCATAGGTATATTGATATTTTCTTGATTTTCTTTCGAAATTTTTTATGAATGGTTAATGTGATTGTTTCATCTTTATTTAAAATTGAATGATTAAATTCTTGGTGAGGTATAAGAGTCTTCTTAGAAAAACTCATGGTCAATGAAGATACTATAGCAATCTTTGTCTTTAATAGTAATTTTGAGTTGCCGAGGAGTGACCTTTGAATAGTACATACATAGTTGAACCCATTGGTAATGACTTTGGTATATACAGGATTCTTAGAACTACAAGGTTGACAAATTCTAATGGGTAACTTTTAAAATCATCGAACAATTGTTGTTAAGGACTAGTGCGAAAGGGTTACATCACTAACAATAAATAATAGGACTGCTAAGGATCTAATGAAAATTGTTTTTGATTTAAGGTCTTCTAGACCTAATTTGAGGTTCATTATTGTAATAAATAAATGTAGTTTCCCGTACTCCAAACATCTTAGAAGTATTGTAATGTGGAGGGTTATGCTTATGGATATATGTGTATATAAACATACATACATAACCTACCTAAATCCCTTGAGAATAGCAAGGTAGCTATTAAAAGGGAACCTGATAAGTTGAAAATTTGGGAGTAACTGTATTCCCCTTGGAAGACTCTCTAAAAGATTAGCTGCAAACTATCACGTATAGTAAAATGATCTAAGAAAAAGGTAAGTAATGCTAAAAGTAGTATCCACGCTAAAACATATGTTGCGCTGTCAAGATTATACAAAATGCAAATTGTATTAAGTAAATGTTACCAATACAAACACTATGTAAAATAGGGAAGCACCCCTTACATTTAGAATTTCATGTAATACCAGGAATGAAACGATTGCATTAAATCGTATAGATACATGTTAGTCGAACATAGACGATTGAATACAGATGTTGGCAATAAATAATTGGTTAAGGTACATGACTAATTATAGCCAAAGTAAATTTATTGACTGAGCATTAGATTGAAGGTAGGAAATAATGTTTCTCAAAGATTTTGGGTCCCTTAGTTTCTGACAAAACACTTTTACCTATGTGTTTTCTCATAATCTATCAGACGACTTTGGTTCCTAAATGCATATAATGAAGAATTGTGTTTGTAAAAATGGTTAGTTGTTACACCTAATAAGTGAATGATGAAAGAAGTGAATGTTATTTGTTTTCTGAGCCTATGTGTAACAAAAATCGTCAGAAAGTAAATGTTAACTACCTTATCAGAAGTTGTCGGATTGACGTGTGAATGTTGAATGCCATTGGCATACAAAAATAGATGCTAAGGAAGGATAGGACTTGAATTTTAGAGTTGTTAGGAAGAGAATTCAAGTTAATAGCACCAGTGTTATAATGTATCCTTTGAATGTAATTATTAGTATGCAAGAATTTGCGTTATGCAGCTATTTATGCATAATCATTGGCATTATTTGATCTCTTATACATTTGCACAAGAATGAAAACATTCCTTACAGTATTTCCTTAAAAGGGAACCAGGCGGTTTATGGACTTGGCCTACAATTTAGCTAAGGTAAATAGGATGGTGTGTTGTACCTAATGTTACTGGTTGTGTAGAAAGAGCGCACCTATGTAAAGGCTCGCATTCGGATGAGCTAGAAAAGTTGTATGATAGGACATAAGCAGCTAAGATATGAAATTATGTTTTACTTTGAGTACTAATGATATTGGAATGCTCGTGTCCCTAACATCACCATTCATGAATGTGGAATAAGTTGGCATATCCATTCACTAGAAAATATCCAAAATAAGTATGGGTGATGGCTTACTTATTATAAAATTGTCAAATTTTGAGTTTTTATAGACCAAGTATTAAGTGTGGATGATGTTATACTAACATTGCAGGCTTCATCAAAATCATGAACATTAATGTAGTCGACGTGTACTGCGGTGTGTAAAATCCCCCTGCGTTTATAAGTTGCACCCAATTGCTTAGAAAAGAGTAAGGAGTAATTTTTCTAAATGATTTACAAGGTTATATAACTCATGGATGATGATTAAAATTGCTGCAAATTATGAAATTCTGATAAATGATTATTGAAATTTTGGTTTATCAATGAATGATATGATTGACCGTGTAACCGATTCATGAATCGGGACAATGATATTAAAGTCATGCTAAGCACCACGGAGTGTGCATTACAAATAGTCAAGGTTAAAATTTATACTGAATATGAACAAGTAAAGAAATTGAATGTCGTAGGAGCACCATGGTGTTAGGCAACTGATTGCTGTGTGAGCACATTGGTGTTAGGCATATATGTTGCGGTAGCACAATGGTTTTAGGCAAGAAATTACTGCATGGGCACATTGGTGTTAGGCATATGGTGTGGAAAAAAGACGTAGGCAAAAATTGGACATCTGGAAGACAGGATGCGATTTGATGTCACTGAGGGGAAAATTTTTAACTAGTGGTTAAAAGGGAGAGTAACCTTAGAAAATTGTCGTAAGTCCACACAGGAATGGAAAAGAAACTCAAAGATGTTTGGAAAATGTAACGAACATAAAACAAGTTCATAAATTTTTAAGTAATTAAACTGTTACATGCTTAATGTGAAAAATGAAGAAAGGATCCTTCCTTAGGTCGAGGATGACATAACTATCCAAGGGTTAGACCAACACCGAAAAGGATAGTAATTATGTTTTATTGATGAATGAATTGCATTATGAAAATGATTCAGCATCACAACGCCAATAAAAAAAAAACTAGAAAATTGCAGATTGTTACAATGCAAACTTGGATCTATAGATCTTGTTTAATTTGAATTACAATATTGAACATGAATTACTGAGTAAAATTTTGGGCTAGACCCGAACCTTGTGTAGGAAATTGCAGGTCTTGAGCAATATAAACTTGAGAAGAGACAGGAAAGATCGAAGGAGATCGGATCAAAAGGACAAAAACAAGAAAGGATGACAGAATAGAAGAATGATATTGGTTAAACTAGGAACATCGAGGATGGTGTTATTTTTACGAGGAAAGGATGTAATGTCCCTCTTGTAAACCCCTGAACGTGTTATAACTTTTGTGTTTTCCTCTTCCTGTATGATGTGATGCTATACAAAGCATCATTTGATCTTGCAATCGTATCAATAGTAGTCAACAATGAATCTGAAAAGGAGTGGCAGATCTCATCTCCACCCCTCCAAGCAGAACCAATCTCTCACAGATGGCCAATAACCCCAAGTATCTCAGCATTCTTATCCATAGTATCCACTGCAATCATAAATACAAATAAAATATCCTTAGAAATATAAACACATGATATAATGATATCTCTAAGCAATGAAAACTGTATAACTAATGTACGACAAATAACAACATAAACTAAATCTATTATGTAAATTTAAAAATTGATCTTGAATTTTACAGTAGAGAATAAACATTTAACATTTTATTCATTTTAAATTTATGTTATAAATTCAAGTATTAATTCCAATTTCCATATGCATGTGTACACAAAATGTCTTATGTGCATATGTTGATTGCGCAACTCCTCTAGCTGATTTTAAGGCTTGGATTATGAATTTTCATCGAAATTGTGAGGTGCTTACTAATTCTCTTGCAGGACCAGCTCCCAGATTGTAGGTAGAGGCAAGGACTAGACCGTATAATAAGTGGCATAATGTGCTATTGATGAATAAAATCCTATTATAGGAAACGATTTTGTTAGATATGTAATTATTAGTTGTAGCGTGATGTTTTTAGGACTGCAAAGTTTATTTAGCATATCTTTGTTTATATGTAATTTGGGCCATGTATGGATTCCACTTGATGTTATTTTAGTTCTATTCCCTCTTTCTATATAGCCATGAGAGACTTTAAATGCACAATTGTGTATAATGGATTTTATGGTTACACGGTTTCCACTCGATTATATCATGTATGATAGTATGTGATTGGTATGTTTAATCAAACACATCAACCTACCTATGTATCTTGATGTTTGTAGAGCCTATTGTTGAAATTCATTATCTTGACCTTAACAAAAATGTACCCTTCAGTCAAGAGGAAATATTTGTTAAAAGCATGGGAACCTTCTATACCTTAATTTAACACTTGGACTAGGAAGTTTCTTCAAAATTATAAGGTGTTTTTTGATGTTCTTGGATGACCAACTTTGATATTTCAGATAGAGGAAAGGGATTTACCATGTATGTTTATGTATTTTAGGGAATACATGAATTCTACTTGATTTTCTTTTAGTTGTATACAAGCTTGCAATATAATTGACAAACTTTGCATATTTGTTAATTTTGGTTTGGATTCACAATGATGCTTACAAATACATGTATATGCAAATAGTGAAGTTTCTTTGTTTTTTATGAGTTAATTGGGGTTTTAGTTTACATAGGGCATGTCAATTACTTATGCAAATTTGCAATGTGCTTGACAAACTTTGCATATTTGTGAATTTTGGTATGTATTCACAAGGATGATTATGAATATACATATGGAAATAGTGAAATTGATTTGTTTTTATGAGTTAATTGGGGTTTTGGTTTCCATTGGGCATGTGAATTTTGGGTATGAGTTTTGGTAAATAATAAAAAATATTTGATTTGTATGATTAAATTGGGTTTTGGTTTACATTGGCCCATTCCATTGGGGTTTTGGTTTTTTATTGGCCATTTCCATTCAGGTTTTTGTTTCCATTAGCCATAAATTAATTTATTTTGCTTTAATTTTCAAATTAGGGAAAACAAATTAATGAATTGAGGAAAAAAATAATGAGAACAAATGAGGAAAATACCTCACAAAAAAGAGGTGGATCAAAAGGTGGAGGTGGATGGCTTTGGTACACCTAAAACATGTTCACCCACTCATGTTCTGCTCCATCCAACTCCAACAGTGCTAGGATGTGGCAAAAATGACGAGCTAGACCCGTTTTAATCAAAAAAATAGGTTTTACAAAATGGGGCATGATTTTGTTCACTAAAATGGAGGCACGATTTACTCTACTATCCTACTTTTCATACCTGTTGGCAGACTTGGGACTACTAGACTTGGCAGGTTCGGGGTTGCTTGGGATGTTTTCTATTTTATGGATCAAAAGTCACTAAATTCACTCCACCATTGCATCCAAAAGTTCCCTCAACTTTATACACTCACCCATTTATAGTTAGTGGTAATAAAAGTGTACTAGTTTTTCATACTAAAACCAAATGTTTGAAAATCCTAATTTCCATAAATATTAAAAAACTACATTACTTCCTTCTATATAAATTTTGTAAAACTACATTTCACCAACAAATGATTTATAGTTTCTTTATCCATTGAAGCTAGTCTAGAACTAACTCGACCATTTTAAAAATAGATCTTTTAATAAATTCATAAATCATTATAATAATATATCATGTAAAACCCATCCATGGAAAAACTACTATTAAACCTGGAAAGAGATTAACATCAAAGAGATTACCTGTAAAACCCATCCCTTGAAAAATATCACGGGTGGGGGTTGGGACTCATAATCAATGGAAGGCATGGGTTCCTTAGGCCTCCTCCTAGATTCCAGAGATCATGAAAGTCATCGCTCATAAGATCATTATTTGTATTGTTCAGAAGCTCTGTGAAAGTCATCCGTGGAGCTAGGATTGGTGAGATATCATGTTGGGGTTGGCTAGTTGTTGGGTTCTTGAGGCCTCTTCCTGGGTTCAGAAGATCGTGGAAGTAATATGTCATAATATCATCATTTCTATTGTTCATAATATTTGTGTAACTCATCGCTCGAGACAAGATTACTAATATATCATGTGTAGGCATTGGATGTGATAGTTAATGGAATGGCTGGCTGGTTGCTGAGTTCTTGAGGCCTCTGTCTGGATTCAGAAGATCATGAAAGTCATATCTCAAAAGAGCGTCATTTGTATTGTTCAAACATTGTGTGTAACTATTTCCTAGAGACAGGATTGTTGAGATTTCATGTGCAGGGACTGGGTCTCATAGTTGTTGAACGACATAGCTGGTTGCTGGCATCTCAAACATAAGGTTGTTAGTTATAGTTGATGGAGCCTCCAAGATAAAGCAGGATTGTGGTGCCAAGTAGATGCCATTTGCAATTAAAGCTGAAAAATATGATGATGCATCCAAAACATTATTTGGTTGATCCAGTGCTATTGCATTATTCATGTATGAAGTCCTTTTTCTCTTCTCTTTCTCACACTTCTCATTGTCATTATCATCCTTGCTTGCACTTGTTTGCTTTTGCAAAAACTTCTTGAAGTATTTCACTTCTACTTGAATGACTAGAGCAGTTGCCATAGGATCTTTCACTTTCTTTGATTCCTTGTTGGTTCTGAGCTCGTCTCCACCCATGACTGTAACTGAATCCTTTGTCTGCGAATGGATATTCTACAATATGTTGGTAATTTATTTATAAAGATCTATGATAACCCAAAATTTATTATAAATCCATTATGAAGTTATTATTGTTAATGAAATCCTTTTGCGTACATATCCAAAGCCATACACAAATCCATTACCATTCAGAACCCTAAATATGCAACACATATTAGGAACCCTAATCAGTTAAGTTTGTTACGCTTATGAATGATCCAATTCATCAAATTTCCCACCTAGATATTTTTTATATAAAATATAATACAATTTTATAAGGAGTGGGTAGGGTGTCAGGCATAAAGCAGCTTCCAAATCTATCTAGGAGATCATGAATTGGAAAAATCAATTAGGAAAGCTGATAGATGATGGAAGGACAACTCATACATGCTTTTATTAGGAGAAAAGAGTGGAGGATGATGAGGACAAAAAACAAGTTAACTTCACCTAGTCAAACTTTCCCAATTACCTTAAAACTCAGCAAAAGCGGGCAGTAAAGTAGAAAAATCAGACCTGCGCTAGGAAGGCTAGGAATAATAAAGCAGAATTGATTCCAAGAGGCTTTCTAAGTGCTCCATGACTCAGATTTCGTAAGTTTGACGACTTTGGACATGTGGAGGACAACTTGCATAAGGTGGAATATGGAAACTAGGAAAATAAGACAAAAATGGATTAATTAATGTCTAAGGTAGATATCTATGGGTTGATTATTCTAACACCCCCCATTAATCCTAAATTATGAGTAAAATATCATAAAATTATAGGGCCTATCAACAAGGCTTAGTTACCCTTTACATACTGCATGTTTATTTAACCAAGGAAAAAGGAAAAAACCCAGTGGAAAAAGTCCTCCCTTAAACATGGACAGTAAAACGAACTTTGAAAATATTGTCATCAATCATGCTTCACAACATGATGAACAATCCGCAGCATTGATTTGAGATTGCTGAATTTCTTCTCACAAAAAAATTTCGTGAAGATATCTGCTACTTGTTTTGAAGATGAACAGTAGAGTAGGTGAATGGTGCCATCATGCACAAGCTGTCTGATGTAGTGCATATGGATTTCAATGTGTTTGGTTCTCTGTCTCTGAACCGAATCATTACAGATTCAAATGGTACTCTGATTATCACAATAGATAGTAGTTGAGTATTCTGATTCAAATCCACACTCACCAAGTAACCCCTGCAACCATAAACATTGACTTTTTGCATTTACAACTTCTTTGTACTCTGCTTCTGTCGATGAGAGTGCAATGGCACTCTATTTCTTGCTTGACTGGCTGATTGGTCCTTCAGCAAGTAGGAACACATATCCTGATGTTTAGTTTCTATCTATGTTTTCACCTGCCAAATCACTGTCAGTAAACCCAATCAAATCAAGATCAGATTTAGCTTTGTAGAATATCCCATGAGTCCTTGTTCCCTGAACAAAGTTAAGGATCCTTTTGGCTTCTCTTCAATGGATCTCATGAGGCTGATCCATATCTTGAAGCCACTCTTACTGCATAAGAAATATCAAGTCGAGTATGTGTAAGGTACAACAAACATGCAATTAGTTTCCTATACATTGTATTATTTACCATAGGAGAAGAACCTGTTCCTCAAGCTTAACTCCTAAAAGGAACGGAGTCTTTCTTGGTTTGCAATATTTCATGTTGAACTTGTTCAGAAAATCCAAAGGATACTTGTACTGATGTAATTTTATTTCATGTTATTTTTTAGCAATCTTGAGACCCAAGAATTGGCTCAATAACCCCAAATCAGTCATAGAAAATGCATGGTTCATTGCATCCTTCAAGGAGGCAATTTCATCCTCTGAGCTTCCTTTAATGAGAAGGTCATCTACATACAAGAAAATAATCATAAAAGAACTATGAATCAGCTTCAAATAAACATTAGGATCAGAATCGCATCGAACAAAACTCAATGACAACAAAAAATCATCAATCTTGGCATACCAAGCCCTGGGGGCTTGCTTAAGCCCATACAATGATTTCTTTAGCCCGCACACAAGAGATGCATTAGTAGAAAAGCCTTGAGGCTGCTGCATGTAAATATCTTCAGTAAAATATCCATTTAGGAAAGCACACTCCACATCCATGTGATGTACCTCCCACTGATTTGAAGCTGCAATGGGTAAGGCTAGCCTAACAGAGTCCATCTTTGCCACTAGTGCAAAGGTCTCATTGAAGTCTATGCCATTTACCTATGAGTAAACCTTGGATACCAATCTTTCCTTATACTTCAAAGGTGAACCATCAGAAGCAACCTTGGTTTTTTAAACCCACTTACATTGAACTAGCTTCCTCCATGGGGGAAGATCAACCGGCTCCCAAGTGTTGTTCTTTTGGAGTGAGTTGAACTCTTCTTTCATGGATTTTTTCCATCTTGTATTATGTGCTACATATTCATATGTCAGTGGGTCTAATTCAACCATAATATAGCATTTCTTTCCAAACAAAGGGTCTTTCATACACAGAGCACTCTCAAACTGATATCTAGTCCTCCTAGGATCACTAGGATTTCCAACAAGTTCTCCAGCTGCATGAATGTCTTTACTGCCCATTTTGGTAGTGTAGAAATGTTAGGATATACAATTAAATCTTCATTATCAGACATATCAGAATCAGAAAACTCAACTATCTCTTCACTTACATTCAATGGTTCTGGTGGTGAAGAAGATTCTCCAACTTCCACTGCTGCTAAAGGCTCTTCATGGAACTAAATGCTCCTTTCAATGAAGGATTTGATTGTTCTCAAATTTATCAGCTTGTACCCTTTTGAATCTTTAGAGTACCCAACAAATACATACTCTTGGATTTGGGGCTGGAAAGCCTTCCTCTTTTCTCTTGGAATTCTAGCCCAAGCCCTTGAGCCAAAAATCCTGAAATGGGTCACATCTGGCTTGTGCCCACTCCATGATTAGAAAGGAGTCATACCATCAAGATGTTTATGAGGCACCCTATTCTAGATATATGATGCATAGTTTATAGCTTCGGCCCAAAACTTTGGTGGCAAAGTCTTAGCCTCCATCATGCAGGTTTCCATCTCTTTTAGTGATCTGTTCTTCCTCTCAGCAACACCATTTTGCTGTGGTGTGTAAGGGATAGAATGCTGCATCTAAATACCTACATCTGCAAAATATTGAATGAACTCATATTTGACATACTCACTACCATTGTCAGATCTGAGGGCCTTGAGTTTCCTCCCAGACTGGTTTTCAACCAAAGCATTAAACACTTTGAAGAGGCCAAAAACTTAAGACTTGTGTTTTAGGAAGTAAACCCAGTAGAACCTAGAAAAGTCATCTATGAATGTCAATGCATATTTGGCCTGACTCATTGACATATGAGGAAATGGGTCAGCAACATCACTGTGGATTAACTCAAGAGGTGCAGAGGTTCTCTCATGACTATCTTTCTCAAATTTATGCTCTCGGTGTTTTCGTAAGATGCAACGTTGACAGACTCCTTTGGAAAACTTAATCTTGGGTAACCCTATGACCATTTATTTTTCACTAAGATCAGAAATACACTTATAGTTAAGATGGCCAAATATTTCATGCCAAAGCTTGCTTTCCTCATTAGCATGAATTAGAAGAGCAGAGGGGTTTGAATAGGGTAGGAAGTGTGAGAACATGTATACCTTCGAAGTGTGATTTGCAACTCCTTTTGCAATGAATTTACCACTTGAGATCTCTATGATCTCAACTTCGTCAAAGGAGAGTATGGCCTTCTTTGGAGACCATGTGTGGGTCATCTGATACACTAATAAGAGGTTAGAGGCAAGACCTGGAACATACAATACATTGCTAAACTTACCATGGTCAAGATCAATCCTCCCTTTGCCCAAACATTCAGTGAGAGAGTCATCTCCTAGTACCATTGGTGGACCTTTCGACATGTCAAGTGAGGTGAATGCCTCCTTGGTCAAAACCATATGTCTTGAAGCTCCAGAATCAATGATGAAACCAGGTGAGCTTGATGTACCAGCAACCAATGCATGAACTCTCTCTCTGTCTTCTGAATTTGATCCTCCTTCCCTCTTCTTTGAGCTATCAGGAAGGGAGATTCCATTCTTCTCTAGGATTTGGGTCAGCATGTCAATTTTCTTCTTCATGTAGGAGCTTTCAGGATGATTTCCCTTATTGTAGTATGTGCACTTGCTCATTTCTCCTTTGTTCTTCTTCTTCTGGGGGTTCTTCTTAGAACCTTGGGGCTCCTTTGGAGACGTGTTCTTGTGTCTCTTTTGCTCAGGTAGCTTCTTATATTTCTTATTGCCTTTTGAATCCACCCTTGAATCTCCAGCAACCAAATCTTGGTCTTTGGACGGTTTGATGGTGCCCATCATCACCAAATTATCTTCTTCTTGTGTGAGAGATTCTGTCAAATCTGCAAGGCTAGGCATTTTTTAGGCTTGAGCTGTCAACTTTGTGGCATGGAAGGTTGAGACAAACACTGAATAATCAAGGCCACACTTTGAGAGTATGGCCAAAACTATTTGCTCCTCCTTCTTTTCAATTCCACACTCTTTTCATTGCAAAACAAGGGCTTTGTACTTGGAAAAGTAGAGTTGCACGGATTCAAAGTTGTTCGGACTCAAGGAGATCAATTCATTTTCAATTTGATGTCCCCTCATCTCATTTGTTTTACCAAAAATCTTAACAACATTCTCCCATACTTCATTTCATGATGTTAATCCATCAAGATGGAAAATGAGGTCTCTGGATATGCTCAGACACAGTAGACCATAGGCCTCATCCCTCCTCTTGTGCCATTTAATTTTCTTTGCAGCTGTATTGGGTTCTACTTGTATTACCATTGTCACTCTGTAGAGGCCTTTCGATCTAAATAGTATCTCCATCTCTTCTTTCCATTCAAATAAGTTAAATTTAGTCAAGATGATCTTCTGAGATTGATCCATAGCTCAGAAATTGTCCCTTTAGTCAGCAGAATGTTCCCGGTCAATGATGTCAAACCTACAATAAAAAATTGAAAGGAGAGAAATTAATATACAAAGGCTCTGATACCATGTGAAAATTGAACCCAAGTGTTAGAACAATTACACTCACAAAAGTTTCCAATTACACATTCAAATTACACACAAAGGAGATTGAATATGGAGTAGAACACTAATCTGTATTGAATAAGTGTACAATAGCAAACCTTGTGAAGTCATAGGCTGCCACAATAAATAATTACA
The DNA here is from genome assembly GCA_001517045.1 of Pseudotsuga menziesii. Taxonomy (NCBI): domain Eukaryota; kingdom Viridiplantae; phylum Streptophyta; class Pinopsida; order Pinales; family Pinaceae; genus Pseudotsuga; species Pseudotsuga menziesii. The sequence goes on from LPNX011200053.1 coordinate 15,071, forward strand.
TGAGAGATTCAAATGCATTGGGATTCCATTCGAATTGGTCAAAAGAAGGCTTACTAAATCTAAGCAAATCCCCCATAGGTGCATAAAGCAGCTTCCAAATCTATTTAGGAGCTCATGAATTGACAAAATCAATTAGGCAAGCTAATAGGTGATGGAAGGACAACTCATACATGCTTTTATTAGGAGAAAAGAGTGGATGATGATGAAGACAAAAAACAATTTAACTTCACCTAGTCAAACTTCCCCAATTGCCTTAAAACTGAGTAAAAGCAAGCAATAAAGCAAAAAAAGCAGACATGCACTAGGAAGGCCAGGAATAAAGTAGAATTGATTCCAAGAGGTTTCCCAAGCACTCCATGAATCAGTTTTAGCAAGTTTGACCACTTTGGACATGTGGAGGACAACTTGCAAAAGGTGGAATATGTAAACTAAGCAAATAAGACAAAAATGGATTAATTAATGTCTAAGGTAACTAACTATGGGTTGATTATTCTAACATATACATGTGTGTTTCCATGCAGAGTAGTTGAGAAATTTGGTTATTTCCCTCCCCACAGGGTTCGAATATGGTAAGGGACATTTGCTCCTTGAGAGTAATGAAATATTAGGATGGTGAGCGGTTTATTGTGATTGGCTCTCTTGGAGGTTGTTGTTGGCCATTTATGTATATAAAATATATTTTTTTGCTTAGCCATCGTGTGTATATATATATAACATTTTTGTTTTAAATTATTATAGTTATTTTTCAAATCCAAAGAATTTTTTTTTAATTCAAATATTATGGAGAATTATAATTCTTTAAGATTTTTTACCATAAAATACTTTCTTCAAAGTTATGGTTGTTTTAAAATTCTTCAAATCATTCAAAATTTAGAAAACAAAAAAACAGGACCATAACTTACGTGTAAGTTAATTTTAAAATTAGGATTAGTAAAAGGATATTTTTAGTAATTTTTTTGTTTTTAAATTATATTTAAGATTTAAATATTAATTTTTGGGTATTCTTTAATACTCAATGTAATGTCCCGAAAAATTAAAAAAAGAAAAGAAAAATTATAAGCTAGTGGAAACTACCATAAAGGGGATCATTATTACGCGAGCGGAATTATATGCGCTACTTATAGTTTTGATCTCTTCAAAAACTACCCATATTGTCTTGTTAATCTCTTATCCATTTAGTGATTATTAGTTCATTTACTTCTTATTTCTTAATTTTGTTATTTAAACTATTTATAAATCTTAGTTATTACTATGAGTGAATTAATGAATTGTATAGATCATTGGTTTACTCCTACACAAGTGTACTTTGTTTATTTAATAAAAACTAACTTAACTTTGTTGATGGGAAACAAAGTGGTGGAGTGGCATGAATTGCCCTCCCATGATGGTTTGAGAGGTAAAGTATTACTTGGTTACGTAGGATTGAACTAAGGAACCTCTTTTATTTACTTATGCAGTTCACTACTTTGTGAGGGGATCTGGTGTAAAGTGTGTTGGCCGTCTTGATCCTACAGGACTTGCTGCTAGTTGTTATGATGCTTACCGACTTGGTTTTATAACTTGGTAAGTGTCATTATTGTCAATGTAGCTACTACGACTAAATTTCCTATACACTAATTAATATTCGTTATGTTTTAAATTCACTAGTCTATAAGTCATTAATACATTTTACGTTCTAATTATATTTTTATTATACCTTTTAACATCTCTTATGTTCTTCTATTCGGCAGGTTATTATATTGGATCAAGAGGAGACCTTTGATTTTTTTGTGAGGGTTACAAAGTTTAACATGGCATATTGCATATGCCATGTTCACTAAGCATTTAAGCTTAACACATCTTATATTAGATTTTAATATAAGGCTGTAAGCCTAAAGTGTATATCTTTTAACTTATAAGGAGTGTGCCTTATGCCATTACACCTTGGGCTAACACATCCTATGGACTTATGTACCATTGCAAACTAACCATAATGAAAACATTGTTACATGTTAACATGTGATAGAGTTTGGGTGGCGACATAACATAGGGTATAACCATACAATAGCAGGGTTTAAGCTTTATGTGAGAGGTGGTCATGTTGTAAGCAACGGAACAAAACTTTGGAGAGTGGGTTTTTATGTGGGTTTAATGGTTTCCTGCTGGTGCATTCAATGCGCTTGGTGAAGCGCAAGAACCTTCCCTTAGGCTTGGGCTCACGATGGTTGTGTGTGTTGTTTGTCATTTGGGGTTTTGCACTATGGCTCTGTGCAGGGGGAAAACCATGGAGGTGACCTCCAGACTTTGAGGTATGTCCATGTTCGTTTTAACACGCCTGCACATTGGTTTGGCTTAATGTTTGCTCAGTCATACTTTTCATCCCTCGTTTGGCTTGTGTTTTGCAGTTGCCAAAGGGGAATGAGGAGCAAAGTGGATTTGCTTCTGTGGGCTCCAAAAGTTTTCACTTCTGGACATGGTAAGCCTATGAGAAATATTTTATTTTCTACCTTTTGGCCCTCTTGGGAAGACTGCGCATAGATTGTTTCTTGGTTTAGGGTTTTATGTTGTGGGTTTCATTGTGGGGTTTTTAAAGATTCACCTTCTCGCATGAATACATACTTGGTTTTTGGACAGTATCTTAACGGCTTTGGTGTTGGAGTGAAGTTGCACTCCCTCTTGTTCTAAGTATAAATTTGGGTTTGTAAAAATAACTTGGGCTATTAGTATACTTCATTTTGGTTTATGCAAATCGTATTTTCCTTGGGGAATTTTAGCCATGGGTTGAACCATTGCTTGCAATGGTGCATTAGCCCATTGGCATTCCTTTGTAAACTTGTTTATAAATTTTATTATGATGACTGTGTAGTTTACTTGGAAAGTGTTTGAATATGGATGCATACTATTTTTATTAATTGGTTACCATGGCTTAACTTATGATGTGCATAACACTATTTCCCTACCTTTATTCTGTGGTTATGGTGGATTTGTGTGGGAATTCATCAGCTTGAATATTCGGTGTATTACGACATTAATTAGTTTGTAATGTAGAGATATAGAGAATGTGGGTACAGGCGATGCCATGAATGGAATGCGCCTTCCCACAGTGATGCGATAGTATAGTGTAGGGTTAATTTGGTAGAGACTGTGTATTAGATTTAAAATTTGGCCAAGGGCGTGAATTATGTGAGCGATGTGCATTAGTGGGTTTTGTAGAGGCCATGGTTTACAGACCCTCGATTTTGTTTGTTGTTTAATATGTAAATGGACTATGTGTATTTATATTTTAATGGATGTATTTTATAAACCACATCCCGCATATGATTTGATGTATAGCGTGGCCTGTGTGAGAATGGTTATATGATTTGGTTGTCATTTTGTATATACATTACATATGGTTTCTTATTAAGGATTTTCCTTGGTCTTCACATCCATGGGATCGATGTCGTGACCTCGGTTGGCAAGGAGGGTTTTTAATGTATTTTAATAAATAAAACAAACTAGGCTTGCATGCTCACATGATTCAATTCTTGTTATTGTTTACAATAAATGGATTTTTGATATGATTTTGATGTTGTTTTAGTATTATATGGTTTACTGTATAAGATATATTATTTTAATTTGGCCATGGTAATGTTTATTCAGTTATGTAATTTTGTTTATGGTTATGTAATTTTTCTTATGAATTATGATCAAAGAAATGTAAAGGACCACATGGATGGTCACGATGCCTCCTCTCATTATTTATAATATTGTTTCATTTATGCGGAGTATTTCTAATGTAAATTTGTAATATGGATAGAGACCTTGAAAGGTCTTAGATGCGTTATTTAATTTTGGAATTAAATGTATATATAGTTTTCATATATGTTTATACTTGATGGCCTTATTTGTGTGTGTGTGTGTGTGTGTGTGTGTGTGTGTGTGTAAAGTGATTCTTCTGTAAATAATACCCTAAGGTATCTATTTAGTATATTTATCTCTTTAAACTTACCCCTATGATTAAATATACTATAATCTGGAACATGTCTCTACTTACAAATGTAATATGTCACTAGAGATATAAATAATAGGTGAACAATAAACAACAAGTCTGTATTTACCTAGTTTATAGTATTAATTTCTAAATATGGAAATGAATATAGAAACAAACTTTAGATATGGAAACCTAGATATATACAGCCTATGATAATATTTACCACCCTAGGAAGTATTGAAAAGAATACAAACCCTAACAGAATCTATGTAGAACATCAATTACATAGGGTTAGTAAATTCCTTGGAAAACATTCATCTAACATATTCATTATATAATCTAGAAGATAGCATAGACAATCTAGGGTTAGATTTTAATAAATGTAACCCTAGGAGATATGGATAGAACCAATCAATTCTAGGGTTAATAATATATATAAAAGCTTTTACATAAAACACCCAACATTTACCCTAGAAATGAAGTTTGACATACTAAGAACTCATACCTGTAATTTATCTTTGCGAAGCTCCTTTAATGGCTGAACCTGCACACTTTTAAATAACAAGCATTATCAATATAAGAAAAAATCCAAGAAGGTAAGGTTAACACTATCAAAGTATTTTAGAGATTTTCCTCATACCATGGAAACTATGCAGAGGTCTTTGAAACATTGGGAAAACCCAAACAAGGTTTAGATACCAAACTCTAATATGCAAATTCCAAAATAGGATGACCAAAGAAAGGTTTAGGTCATATACAAGTCCTTCAAAATGCCCATCTCAGATCTATTCAAGGGTATTTAAATGGTGTTTGTGAGTAAAGCTTACAATGATGTTCTACTTTCCATATTCCTTCTTCATATTTATTAAGCGATCAAAGCAAGAAATGCTCCCCATTATGGTACGGTAATAGCGCGCGCGCGCGCACACACACACACACACACACACACATATAAAAATACATAGATACATCACTTCACATCCAATGATTTCAAAATCGAGTCTTAATCAAACTCATCCTATTCCACAGATTCAGTTCAATCAAGATACAGGGTGGGAGTTATCAATACGCACACACACACACACACATACACACACACACACACACACACACACACACACACATATATATATATAAGTAATCACATTTCCATAAGTGGTTTAAGGTCCAACATATTTTTTGAAACAAGATGTGGATTTGACTTATTCTTATTAAGAATACATGCCAGTGATTTATTTTTAAAACGCAGGCATGACTAAAACATGTATGAACACATATTTTTCACAACCCAAAATACCTATTATGCTAGTCACAGGGCATGCACAGAATATGCAAATCATAGGCTTATGAAGATTTCCCAACACATAAATGCAAACTCACAATAATTACCCAAAACCTTCAATCACCCGCACATGGAACCCATGGAAAGCATCAATGCAACTTGCATGCCTAAGTATAATATGTAAAATGCATATCATACAGGGACAAAAATTTTAGAGATCATGGATTGTTTCACCTTTTGATCATTGATAAGAGACTGTAGACACAACGCATAAATATTCCACAGATGAAAGTAGCAAACCAAGATAATTTCAGATATGAGTTCGCTGAAGAGTTAGATGCTTTAAGTTTATCAAACCCCAAATAAAGAAAAACGATACATGCTCCTATCTCATCAACAGAGAAAGAAGACATGATTATATTCATCAAATCCCAAAACCCAGTAGAATCTCAAAGCCAGATCAACCCAGGAAAAATGCATGCCCAGGTTTTTTCTCAAAACACCAAATCATAGGCCCATGCTTCATTAAGATCACAAAAGGCAAGGAAAACGTTACGGTTATCAGTTATACGCTTCCTACAACTATACTTTAAAGTAGAAATCAAGAAAATAATGGGTCAACAATACTTTTAGGCAAACCAAAAAATGCAGGCCACACTTATGCGAAAGAACACCCCCCACAATTTCCCAAATTGCATTCGGATTATATGCAATCTTGGATCATCAAGTCCCCGGTGGTTTCAAGTGAGCCTGCGAACCCTCCTGAAATAGCCCTAGAGTTGCAATGATTCTGCTGGTTATTCCGAGTAATCCTTAATTTTCCCCTGCCCTTTTTGTTGTGAAATAAATCACCCTGAGGCATGCGTCGAGTCTCTCGACTTTAGTTAAAGATCAATAAGGAAATGTTTTAGTTATTTATTATTTCCCTTTTGCCCTTTTTTTTTCTTATCTTCTACTAAATTATTGTTTTCAATGATGATATATATATATATCAATAACCCGTGACTTTATTCCCCTTGAAAAGAGAGTGTGTGGATTAATGATTGGCGCACCAAAATATGTTTTAATTGGTAAATGGTATTGACTAAACAAGTCCCTATTTTATTTTTCCTAGTACATTTAAAAGAATATGCTTAGTAATAATATTCTTAAAGATCGCTTCTATTTTATCCCTTATTCTTTTAAAGTTGGAAAACTTTTATTGCATTCATAGAATATGATCTATTAGGGAAGAAGAGTATCAAGTGCAAAGACATAGAGGTAGTAACAATTGCGTGTTCTCCCCAGTGTTAAATAGTTTTCCTCATGCTTATCAGTTCTCCTTTTTGCATAGAGATCATACACATAATTTAAATAATAAGCAAAATCACTTTTTTTTTGTCACCGAAGGCCTCATGATGGCACTCAGTCCTTATTAATGGGTTCCCAAGGTTTTGTTAAGTCTTAAACTTTCCCCTCAATTGAAACGTCCCCAATCATTTTTTTTCGAGTCAATTTCAGTCTCCTGAGTCTATCGACTGCATCTAGAGCCTTTTTAATAAGTTAGAATAAATACTTACAGTGCAGTTCACTTACACTGTATGTTTCTTGTCATTCGAAGCTTTCAATATTTAATCCCTACCAATTATATTCACATCTTGACAGAGTTTTAGAGTCGGTACTTACAGTGATGTATACTTTTCACGGTGATTCTTGGGTCGAGGTGGCGAGGCATGTTACATCCTCTCCCCCTTCGAATTAACATCATCCTCGGTGTTACCTGTTTTCCAAACCTCGTCTCCATTCCTTCTTCAAGTTCTGATTGCTTGCTTTTGTATTTTTTAATCCCTATTGATAGATGGGATTAGGTCACCAACCTACATTTTTTAACATATAAATGCATGTCTACTAACATCGAAATTTGATAACATTGTATAACTCAAAATCCAACACTATACAATATTTCATAATCCATAGTGCTTCCAATATACATGTTAGATCTATTTGCCAATAAATAGACATATTACCTCATAGGTACCAATTTACCTGTAATGCACATACCTATTCATGGCACTATTCTTTTCTCTAGATGTCCTCTATCCCAGTACTCAAAGTGTTAACGGTACTCCGTGTGCCAATTCAAGCCACCCAACACAAGGATGATACCATTCCTTAGGTGTATCTCCTTCTTATTCTATTCAGGGTGCTTCACTATTATTCCGTTCTCTAGATGTCCTCCATCCCAGCACACCAAGTGCTAACAGTACTCCAAGTACTGATTCAAGCCACCCAACATAAGGACAATACCCTTCGTTAGGCGTATCTCCTTTTTGTGCTCTTAAGGGTGCTTCACCAAGCTGACACACTTTCGTTCTCGCACACCCCACAGTTCCTCGAGGTTATTCTCTTCATAGAGTCCCCCACTTTTGTGACAATCCTCTCAAAGTGTGTGAAATGAGTCTTAACCAGAATTTCTTACATCTAGGTGTCCCTAGAATGCACAGTGGTCCCTCTCTAGCCTGGGTGAAACAGGTAGCTTTCATCCACTACCTCCATCTAGGGATAATTTTATGGGCGAATTTTAGCCCACTGGGCTATTTTTCCATGTTTTTCTCCCAAAAAACATTCGCCATTTTGCATTTTTTGAAGCCCTATTTCGCCCAATTTTGATGGGGTAAAATTTTTTCACCCTAAAAATTGCCAAATTATTATATAAACGATATAAAATCCTTGGAAATTAAAATATTTTTTGAAAAATATCGCCAATCATTTTATAGTTGGCGTTTGAAGAATTGGTAATATTCACCAACATTTATACACTTTTAAATAAGTATGGTTCCTTAAAATCATCTCTGCCTCCATCACCACTTCCTCATGGTGACAACTTTATGCGCATGAGATTTTTCTCATATCTTCTTAACTCATTACAGTTTTGGAGCTTTAGCACTCCTCAAGGCCATAATTTCCCATGCCTGTAATCACTCCACAGGTGGTAAGTTTATCATTTTATTAATTCAAAGAACATCAAAAGTTTTAGCATAAGTCATGCCTTACTTCTCATTCATCAGATAAGAGTCATTTAACACTAGAATTGACAAGAAGGCAATCGCAAGAAGCCATAAAAAAAAAAACCTTTCAATTTCTTACAAGAACACAATTCGCAAGAAACCACATAAAATATGGAATTGGATCTATAGTGGTAATTTTTTTCCAAAGAAAACTTTAGACAACTTCTTAGCACTTCTCTGTTGTATGTGGATGGTACCCAGTATAATATCATAAACATTCATTACAATGCTTAGCTGGTAAGGACATCAATTAATGCATACAATAGAGGCAACCACCCCAGGATCAATCACAAGGCCTACTACATAAAACACAAAACATTCAACCACTCATAGTAGCCCACCAAATTATCTTAAATGGTAAATATATCCAAATATCTTTAACAATGTGTGCCATTCCAAAAAAATTAAAAATATGCTTCTTATACCAATGAGTCTATACTATGGCTGAATAGCAATCAACAAGTGCCACACTACAACTAGGTTCTCTAGCAATTGTCTACATGATTTATGAGGCACATGTTTAAAGCTGCAACTTATTTAGCATGCGGTATTGCTTCTGTCACTTCTCATCTATCCTTGACAATAAATACCACAAGTTTAATTTGCAGGACCTATCCTTGTTTAATGGTGCGATTAAAGAAAATCAATAATAATTAGTAAGGGTCATGATAAAGCTAGAAATTTTGACCATTGATTATGATGCACAAGTTTAGTAGCACAATAATCTCTGGAAATTGATTATGATGCACAAGTTTAGCTCCGCAATTTATTTAACATATGCAATTTCCTTCTGTCACTCGCCATCTATGATTGATCCTCATCAACCAAAAGAAAGGACGCCTTCCACAATTGTCAAGCTACACAAAGCAGCATTAGGTTGCAATTGCTCTTCATCGTGAAGTGTCAAAAAGGTCATAGGAGGTAACTCTTGTAGCGTCTCTGACCCTTTGACCGGTGAAGAGGATGCTACCATGGCGTTAACCATCCGGGCTACCAGCCCCATGAACATGTGAATTCATAAAAATGATGAAAACATGATGCATTGAAGTAGAACATACACAAATGCAAATATCTATCATACACAGCAAAAGTAGAATACATTCATACCAGCATTCATTCAACATGTTCATCATAATCATTAATAGCAAATGAGATTGTATAAGTAAATTAGGCAAGATTACTTATCTTATGAATATCTCATTCCACAACTAGCTACGTCGCTGCAACGTTCCACCCAACCATAGACGAGTGTGCTTCTTAATCTCTCAGCAACGCTGCCACCCTTGAGCTGGGCATGATTCTCCAAGGAATAGGGAACAAGAAAGCTTACACATAGCCAATGATACACAAAACATAGCCAAGCCAACACAGTTGGGTTTATCAGGCCGTCAACAAGACAGCCAAGCCAACATGGTCAGGTTTATCAAGCCATCAAGGAGTTGGGAAGGATAAATGCTAAGCTGGTGAGCCCATTACAGAGCTAGGAACACCTACACTAGAACTATCCTGACTTCTAAGACACCCACACACACCCAACACAAGGAATCGGTCCCTTCTCTGCTACACAGTCCCTCAGGCCTTGCATGCCCTTCCAGTGCTATTCAGTGGTTGTGGAGAAGAAAGCCAGCCATCTATCTCTATCTGTGTGGTTTCTAAACACACCAGGTTTATCAAGCAAACCAAGCCCCCATCCTGTAGAAATTCAGGTCTGCAGTAGATTAATTTCACCCACAACAATTAACAATTGATCATGCAAAATTATCAACAATGGAGACTGAATATGGAGCTGTAACACAAAATTATATTAACTGAGTGTACAATATCCAACCCTATAATAACATAGGCTGCTGAATATATAGAATACATGAGCAAATTGAATGCATAAGGAAGCATCCAAATCTAGCATAAAGCAGGCTTACCCAAAATAGGCAAATCCCCCATAGGTGTAAAAAGCTGATCCCAAATCTATCAAGGACCCCATGAATTAGCAAGGGCACATAGGAAAGCTAAAGAGTGGTCAAATGGTAGCTCATATATGCTTTTTCATGGAGGAAAGAGTTGAGGAGGAAGAGGCAACAAAGCTGATTCACCTCACCTAGTCTTGCTTTCCTATGTGCCTTAAAACACTGAAAAAGCAGGGTATAAAGCAGAAAAAGCAGATGGGCACCTAGGAGGCCAGGAATAAAGCATATTTGATTCCTAAGGCTTTCCCAAGTGCTACATGAGTCAATAATGGAAAGTTTGACCTCTATGGATAGGAAATTAGCAACTTGCACATGGTGGGACTCATGGACTAGGCAAATAAGACAAAAATAAATGAATTAATGTCTAAGTGGGTAAATATTATGGGTTGATTATTCTAACACCCCCCCTTAAGCCTGAATTTATGAGTAATAAATTAAAAATATAGGGCGTAGCAACAAGGCTTAGTCACCCTTTTACATACTGCAAGTCCATATGAAACAAGGAAAGAGGCAAAACCAACTTGGGAAAATCCTCCCTTAAACATGGACTGTAAAACAAAATTGTAGAATCTTGTCTCCACTCATGCTTTGACAGCATGATCATCAATCCCCAGCAGTGATTTGAGATTTCTGAAAGTCTTCTCACAAAATGATTTTGTGAAGATGTCAGCTACTTGTTCTGAAGATGAGCAGAAGAGTAGATGAATGGTGCCATCATGCACAAGCTCTCTGATGTAGTGCATGTGAATCTCAATGTGTCTGGTTCTCTACCTTTGAACTGGATCCTTGCATATTCAAATGGTACTCTGGTTATCACAGTAGATGGTAGTTGAGTACTCAGGTTCGAAACCACACTCTCCAAGTAAACCCTGCAACCATAAACACTGAGTTGCTGCATTGACAACTCCTCTGTACTCAGCTTCTGTAGATGAGAGTGCAATGGCACTCTGTTTCTTGCTTGACCAGCTGATTGGCCCTTCTGCAAGAATGAACACATAACCTGAAGTGGACTTCCTGTCAGTTCTATCACCTGCCCAATCACTGTCAGTAAAACCAATTAACTCAAGGTCAAAATTGGCCTTATAGAAAATCCCATGTGTCGTTGTTCCCTGAACAAAGCTAAGGATCCTCTTTGCTGCTTTCCAATTGATCTCATGGGGCTGATCCATGAATCTAGAAGCAACACTTACTGCATAACAAATATCAGGTCTAGTATGTGTCAAATACAATAAACATTCAATCAACTGTCTATACAAAGTGTTGTTTACCATCTGTGGAGAATCATCTTCCTCCAACTTCACTCCTGAAAGGAAAGGAGTTTTGCTTGCTTTGGAATCTTGCATTCTGAATTTGATCAGAAACTCCAAGGCATATTTGTACTGGTGCACCTTGATTCCAGCTTTGTTTTGAGCAATCTCAAGCCCCAGAAACTGACTTAAGAGCTCCAAATCTGTCATGGAGAAGGCTTGGTTCATAGCTCCTTTTAGGGAAGCAATCTCAGCTTGTGAGCTTCCTGTAATGAGGAGTTCATCAACATATAACAAAATTATCATTAATGAACCATTAATTACCTTCATATAGACATTCGAATCAGATTTGCACCGAACAAAATTCAGAGATAGCAAGAAGCTATCTATCTTGGCATACCAAGCCCTGGGGGCTTGCTTTAGCCCATACAATGACTTTCTCAACCTGCACACAAGAGAATGGTCAGTAGAAAAACCTTGGGGATGCTACATATATATCTCCTTAGTGATATCACCATTCAGAAAGGCACATTTTACATCCATATGATGTACCTCCCATTGCCTTGATGCTGCAATGGCTAGAGCTAGCCTGATTGAATCCATCTTTGCCACTGGGGAAAAGGTCTCATTGTAATCGATGGCATGAACCTATGAGTAGAATTTAGCTACCAATATAGCCTTGTACTTCAGTGGTGAACCATCAGCAGCAAATTTGGTCTTATAGACCCACTTACACTGTACTAGTTTTCTCCCTGGAGGAAGATCCACTAGCTCCCATGTGTTGCTCTTCTGTAGCGAGTTGAACTCCTCATTCATGGAAGCTTTCCATCTTGGATATCCTTCTGCTTATTTATATATTTGAGGATCAGACTCCACCATCAAATAGCATTTTTCAGCAAACTGAGGATCCTTCATGCACAGACCACTCTCAAATTGAGATCTAGTCCTCCTTGGGTCATTGGGATCCCCAGCTAGCTCACCTGCTGCATGTAGTGTCTTGGCTGCCCATTTAGGCCTTGTGGGGATTTTTGGGTCTGAAATTAACTCATCTCCATTAGACAAATCAGAATCATCATGTTCAACAAACTTTTTACTTACTTCTTGAGGTTCAGGTGGTGAAGAGGCTTCACCAATCTCCACTTCTGCAAGGGGTTCTTCTTCAAACTGAACACACCTTTCAATGAAGGCTTTGTTTGTGCTCAATTTTATCAACTTGTACCCTTTTGAATATTTAGAGTATCCCACAAAAAGACACTCTTGGCTTTGGGGCTGCAAAGCCTTCCTCTTCTCTGTCGGGATTCTAGCCCATGCCTTTGAGCCAAAAATCCTGAAATAGGTCACATCTGGCTTGTGCCCACTCCATGCTTCAAAGGGAGTCATGCCATCCAACTATTTGTGAGGAACCCTATTCTGAATATAGGCTGCACAGTTGATAGCTTTGGCCCAGTACTTTGGTGGCAAAGTTTTGGCCTCCATCATGCATGTTGCCATCTCCTTCAGTGATCTGTTCTTCCTCTCTGCAACACCATTTTGCTGTGGTGTGTAGGGGATAGAATGCTGCATCTGAATACCTGCATCTACACAATAGTTAATAAACTCATTCTTGACATACTCACCACCATTGTCATATCTGAGTGCTTTGAGTTTTCTTCCACACTGGTTTTCAACCAAAGCCTTGAAGACTTTGAATAGGCTAAAAACTTCTGACTTGTGTTTCATGAAGTGAACCCAACAATACCTGGAGAAATCATCAATAAAGGTCAATGCATATTTGGCCTGAATCATGGACATATGAGGGAATGGGCCAGCAACATCACTGTGAATCAGATCGAGGGGTGCAGAGGTTTTCTCATGGCTGGCTTTCTCAAATTTGTGCTCTGGGTGTTTTCCTAGGATACAGCCTTGGCAGACTCCTTTGGAAAATTTTATTTTGGGAAACCCTATGACCATATCTTTCTCACTAAGATTAGATAAATACTTGTAATTTAAATGGCCAAATATTTCATGACATATCTTGCTAGCTTCATTGGCATGGATAAGAAGAGCAGAGGGGTTTGAGTAAGGCAGGAAGTGTGAAAACATGTATACCTTTTGAGCATGATTCGCTACTCCTTTTGCAATGATTCTTCCACTTGAGATTTTTGTGATCTCAACTTCATCTGGTGAGAATATGACTTTCTTAGAAGACCCAGTGTGGGTCATCTGGTACACTGACAGAAGGTTGGAGGCGAGACCAGGGATATACAGCACATTGTTGAAGTTACCATGATCAAGATCTATCCTTCCTTTGCCTTTACTTTCAGTGAGAGAGTCATCTCCCAGTACAATAGATGGTCCTTTCGACTTGTCCAGTGAGGAGAAGGCCTCCTTAGTCAAAACCACGTGTCTTGAAGCTCCAGAATCTATGATAAAAATGGGTGAGCTTGATGTGCCAGCAACTAGAGCATGAACTCTCTCTCTGTCATCAGAACTTGATCCTCCTTCTATCTTTTTTAAGCCTTCTGGAAGGGAGATGCCATTCTTCTCCAATAGTTCAGTTAACATATCTATCTGCTTTTTCATACAAGAGCTTTCAGTGTGATTTCCCTTCGAACAATATGAGCACTTGTTCATATCACCTTTGTTTTTCTTCTTTTGGGTATTTTTCTTGGGACCTTGTTGATCCTCTAGAGACTGATTCTTGTCTCTTCCTTTCTCAGGTGGCTTTTTAGCTTTCTTTTTGCTTTTTGAATCCACCCTCGAGTCTCCAACAACCAGAGCTTGGTCTTTGGAAGGTTTGATGGTGCCCATCATCACCAGCTTGTCTTGTTCCTGTGTGAGAGATTCCATGAAATTTGCGAGGCTAGGCATCTTCCAGGTTCGAGCTGTGAGTTTTGTGGCATAGAAGATCGAAACAAAGACTGAGTAGTCAGGTCCTAGCTTCAAGAGGATGGCCAACACGAGCTGATCATATTTCTTTTCGATACCACACTGCTTCAGCTGCAAAACTAGTGCTTTGAACTTGGAGAAATATAGCTGCAGGGATTCAAAGCTGTTGGGACTCAGAGAAATAAGCTCATTTTCAATCTGATGTCACCTCATCTCATCTGTCTTTCCAAAAATATTAGACAACTTCTCCCATACTTGATCCAGTGAAGTCAATCCATCGAGATGGAAAAGGAGGTCTCGGGAAATACTGAGACATGGGAGGCCATAGGCCTCATCTCTCCGATTGTGCCATTTGATCTTCTCTGCAGCAGCATTGGGCTCTGCTTCTATATCCATAGTCACCCTGTAGAGCCTTTTCTCTCTCAACAATATCTCCATCTCTACTTTCCATTCAAAATAGTTGAAGGGAGTGAGGATAGTTTTCTGTGAATCCATAGCTTTAGAAAATTTGTCCCGGCTGTCAGTAGAAGGCTCCCAGTCTTGATGTCGAACCTGCAAAACAATTTTTGAAGGAGAGTAACAACCTACAATGGCTTTGATACCATGTATAAATTCAGGCCTGCAGTAGATTAATTTCACCCACAACAATTAACAATTGATCATGCAAAATTATCAACAATGGAGACTGAATATGGAGCTGTAACACAAAATTATATTAACTGAGTGTACAATAGCCAACCCTGTAATAACATAGGCTTCTGAATATATAGAATACATGAGCAAATTGAATGCATAAAGAAGCATCCAAATCTAGCATAAAGCAGGCTTACCAAAAATAGGCAAATCCCCCATAGGTGTAAAAAGCTGATCCCAAATCTATCAAGGACCCCATGAATTAGCAAGGGTGCATAGGAAAGCTAAAGAGTGGTCAAATGGTATCTCATACATGCTTTTGCATGGAGGAAAGAGTGGAGGAGGAAGAGGCAACAAAGCTGATTCACCTCACTTAGTCTTGCTTTCCTATGTGCCTTAAAACACTGAAAAAGCAAGGTATAAAGCAGAAAAAGCAGATGGGTGCCTAAGAGGCCAGGAATAAAGTAGATTTGATTCCTAAGGCTTTCCCAAGCGCTACATGAGTCAATAATGGCAAGTTTGACCTCTATGGATAGGCAATTAGCAACTTGCACATGGTGGGACTCATGGACTAGGCAAATAAGACAAAAATAAATGAATTAATGTCTAAGTGGGTAAATAATATGGGTTGATTATTCTAACACATCCCTACTCCCAACATAGTCCAAAGAACCACCATTGCACACCGGAAATTAGTCAGTAATTACAGCTTAACAGGGGAAAACAAGAGTCCCAAAACGTATCAGCATACACTACTAACAAACATGGGGAACAATAGCTCGTTTGGAACAATCGAAGCCATTGGGGAAAAACTTGCATAGACCATACTGAGGAAGAAATTACAGTCTCCCAGCCTGTGTGTGAGAATAATGAACAGACAATGGTCCCTGTGTGAGCATGAGCAGCTCTGCTTATGCCTGTGGATGAACAGACCAGGGAAGTATGGCATCCTGGAGTGCATGGAATGAGAGGCGTAGTAATTCCTATGCCCATCGTGAGGTTCAATTTGCTGGTGGAGTGTGCATGTGGGAAAGGACTGACAGTCCTGCCACACTCCACTCCTAGCCATAACTGCCCCAGCTAACAGCATCAGTTCTTAATGGTGGTGGTTGGAGTAAAACAAGGAAAGATGACACATGGATTTTCTCATGGCTCAAGGTTTGACATTTTCCCCACCCTTATCCTTGTGAAAGTCATTCCCCTTCTCAATTTAGTTGCCATGGTCATAGTTGGTCAGGGTTCATTTTAATTAAAGATGCATATTTACATGATGATAAACTTAATATATGTTGCATGCCTCAATATACCATCGGTGACAATTTAAATCTGAAACATAGAATAACCATTCAATGCTGGGGCCTTGGCCTTTAGCTCCGCACCATGATTATTTACAATATATACATCATATACATCTAATGCAATGGGGTCAAAACCGGGGTGTTACATTCCCCTCCCCCTTCAACAGCACTGTCCTCAGTGCTTTACAAAATTGAACAAAATGCTACACTTTTATAGCCTCAGTGTTCCGTAGAATTGAACAAAAATGGATGTGCCAATTGCATGGCATCCTCCAGCTCCCATGTAGCCTCTTCAGGTCCGTAGTGCTCCCATTGCACTTTTACCTGCCCTATGGCTTGGTTCCAGAGCATTGTGACCTTCTTGTCGAGGATGCGCATTCACTCAATTCGGAACTCTCCCTCGGGTTCCACCTGAATCACATCCCAATTTATCATATGGCTAGGATCATGTACATATCTCTTAAGCAAAGAAAAAGGAAAAACATTATGAGCTCTAGTGCTAGCAGGAAATGCAAGTCTATATGCAACTAGCCCTATTCTTTCAAGCACTTCAAATGGCCCACAATATCTTGGTGACAAATTGGCACAACTTCCAAGCTTCAAGGAACTCTTCCTTGCCCTCACTTTGAGGTAAACATCATCCCCAACACTGCAATCCCGGTTCACCCTATGCTTATCTACATAGATTTTCTATCTGTCCTGTGCTGCTTTCAGATTCTACCTAATCTTTACAACCTCTTGCTCCATTTCCCTGAGCAATTCTAGTCCAAGCACAATCTTGTTCACTAGATTATCCCAAGTCACAGGTGTTCTACACCTTCTTTCATACAAGGATTCAAATGGACTCATCCCCAAGGATGCCTGCTGTCCATTGTTGCAAGCAAACTATACCAAGTGTAAGTAATCTTCCCACTTGGTTGGTTTGTCTGTCCCATACATGCAAAGCATATCTTCAAGCACCTAATTAACTCTCTCTGTCTGCCCATCTGTCTGAGGATGGTATGCAGTGCTGAATTTTACCTTTGTACCCAAATCTGCAAACAACCCCTTCCAAAAGTTAGAAGTGAACTTGACATCTCTGTCAGAGACTATTGCCTTCGACAATCCGTGCAATTTGAATATCTCCTTCATGAATATCTCTGCAATGTCATCAGTCTTATGCGTAGACTTAACTGGTATAAAATGCACTGCCTTTGTCAACTTGTCCACCACAACCATGATGGAATCATGTTGTCTCCAAGTCATTGGCAATCCTGTAATAAAATCCATGGAAATAACTTCCCATTTCCATTCTGGAATTGGAAACGGCTGCAACAAACCTGCTGGATGTTGATGTTTAACCTTTACCTGCTGACATTTCATACAACTTGAAATTTATTCATCCATGTCCTTTTTCATTCCTTTCCAAAAGTACTGCTTCCTAGCTGTAGCAATTATCTTCTGATATCTAGGGTGACCAGAATACGGAGCTTGATGGATTTCATCCATAACAACTCTCCTTAAATCGGCTACGTCTGGAATATAAATTATACCTTTATAAGTGAGAAGTCCATCTTCTTCCAATTCATATCCCTCATACCTTTTCTCAAGACCTTGCTGTTGCAATCTGTCTTTTACCTGCTCATACAATTCATCTCCAGCAGCATGACTAACAATCTGCTGCCTCAAACTGATTGACAAATACTAAGAGATGCCACATGCATTTCTTGCATCTTCTTGCTAAGTGCATCATCTACCTTATTTTTCTTTCTTTTTATGTGCTTGATTTCAAAATCAAACTCACATAGAAATTCTAGTCATCTTGCTTTCCTAGCATTTAGAGTAGGCTGATCAAACAAATACCTCAGACCACAATGGTTTGTTCCGAGCTCAAATCTCATGCCCATCAAGTAATGCCTCCACATATTGAGAGCATGTACTATGGTTGAAAGCTCTAGATCATGAGTGGCATAATTCTTCTCATGTTCCTTCAGCTTTCTCGACTCATAACATATCACATGGTTGTCCTACATAAGGACTCCTCCAAGCCCTTGTCCGCATGCATTGGTACACACCACAAAATCTTTTTTAGGATCTGCAACTTTCAATACAGGTGCACTCGTGAGAAGCTTCTTCAACTGCTTGAAGCTTTCTTCACACCTCGATTTCCATTCAAACTTCATCCCCTTCTTTTGCAAAGAAGTGATGGCATCTACAACTTTGGAAAATCCCTCAATGAATCTCATGTAGTATCCTGCAAGTCCCATAAAATATCTTACATCTGTCACATTTCTTAGTGTAGGCCAATTCATAATGGCTTCAATCTTTTCAGGGTCCATAGATATACCCTCCTCTGAGATAATGTGACCCAAATACTGAATCTTATATCTATAGAAGTCACACTTGCTCAGTTTTGCATACAGTTGATGCTCCTTGAGCAATTTCAATGTCAATCTCAAACGCTCTCCATGTTCTTCCTCATTCTTAGAATAAACAAGAATGTCATCAAGGAAAATAAGAACAAACTTGTCCAAATACCTGTTGAAGACACTATTCAGAAGGCACATAAATGTAGCTGGTGCATTCACGAGACCAAATGGTACCACTACAAACTCGTAATGCCCATACCTTGTCCTGAAGGCTGCCTTATGAATGTCTTCATCCTTGATTCTCACTTGATGGTAACCAGACCTCAAGTCAATCTTGGAAAATACCTTTGCTCCTCTCATTTGATCAAAGAGGTCATCAATCCTTGGAAAATGATATTTATTCTTCATAGTAACCTTATTCAGCTGCCTGTAATCAATACATAACCTGAGTGTACCATCTTTCTTCTTTACAAACAGAATCAGTGCTCCCCAAGGAGACACACTCAGCCAGATATACTTCTTTTCCAACAACTCTTGCAGTTGCATCTTCAATTCTAGCATCTCCGGTGTACTCATCCTGTAGGGTTCCTAAGACACTGGTGATGCTGCTGGCACAAGTTCAATAGTGAAATCAATGTCTCGCTTTGGAGGAAGCCCAAGAATCTCATCAAGAAACACATCCCTGAATCCCTGTAACAACTGATAGTCCTCCAACCTTGGAGTTTGATCTCTTGATGTCTCCAAAATATGAGCTGCATACAACTGGTAGCCCTTCCTATAGAACTTCTTCAACTACATTGCTGAAACTTGTCATACTGAAATCACCTTTGGAATACCTTTCACAACTACTAGGTTCCCTTCTTCATCCCTGCATTCAAAAGTCTTATTGTAACAGTCAAGCTTCAACCTTTGAGATTCTAACCAATCCATTCCAATGAGAACATCATAGGAACCAAGAGGTATAACATTAGATCTACAAACATGACCAATCCATTCATGACCAATGGACATTTCTCTACCACTTCACTGACCTTTCCCTTAGTTCCAGTGGCTAGCTGGACTAACCAAGATTTCCTATGCTTTACTTTCTTAAAAGCACAAATCTCCACTACTCTAAAAGTAATGTAACTGTGAGTAGAACCTGGGTCAATCAAAATAGAAACAGATTGTTCAACAATCTTACCTACTACTTCAACCATAGTTGACTGGTGGTCTTCCTAGTAGTCCTCCAGTGCTGCATAAATCCTAGGGACTTCCCTTGCTACTTGACCCACTGTTTCTGCTTCTTGAATGTTATAAGCTGGCCTTGCACTCTCATTGTTGAGTGGACAATTTTTGCGCATATGGGGTCCTCCACATTTCCACCATTGAAGTGGCTCTCTATTCTATTGTGGATCCTTAGGTTTTTCTCCTGCCACTCCAAATGGATTATTCGCAGCGTGGGATGGCTGCTTTTGCTGATTCCTGAAGTTAGAAGGTTTGAAACCTTTCTTTCTTTGGTCAAAATTCTCATTCTTCTTATCCTTCCATGCCTTATGGTAATCAGGCTTACCTTTGCTTTGCTCATAGCAATACTTATCCTTCCTGATTGCTTCTTCAAGAGTTCTACGTTCATAAAACTCAATTATATCTTTGTAAGACTGAGGTAATCCACTCACAAAGCATTGGACCTTCACTTTTTCATCTCTAATGTATCGGACATACCTCAATAGATCCAAAAACTTATTTGCATACTCTTCCATGGTTTGTTGTCCCAATCTCATCTCATGGAACTCCTTAATCTTGTCATCATAATATGTGTCAGAGAGGTATTTCTGCTTGAAATACTTCTTGAACTGTTTCCACTTAAGTCTCCTTTCACTGATACTCCTTACTTGCTTGAAGTGTTCCCACCAAATGGATGCTCTTCCATTCAGATTGAATATGGCAACTCTTGCCTTCATGTTTCCTGAATAATCATGCACTTGAAAGTACTTCTTTATTCAAAGAATCTAGGTTTCAGCCTCTTGTCCAGTCTTTCCCTCACCATCAAATGCAGAAGGTTTAGCTTTCTTAAATTGATCTTGAGAGCGATCCCTATGGTGCCTCTTCCTTTTCCTTTTATGAGAATAAGAGCTTGAATCCTCGCTAGATTCTTTAGAATGAGATGATCCACTAGAAGTCCTTCTCCTTCTCCTAGTACTACTCTTACTACTTTTTGGCCTTGCTGTACCTCGTCCGGAGTCTATCTTTCTCTACAAGTCTGCCAAACTCTGCAACATTGCAGCATTCAAATGATGCTGCTCTTCTTGGGATTTAATCAAGCTTCTCATGGTGGCTGCAACATCTGACGGTGTCTCTTGGAATCTCCTTCCATTAGACTTTATGTCATCATTTCTATTACGGACATTTTCTCCCATGGAATCTTTTGCTCACTTGTAAGAATCCCGAGCATCATACCCATCATGGGTTCTCATGGCTGTACCACCTCTGGCTTTTCAATTTCACTACCCAGAATACTGCTGTTGAAGGTGACTATGATTCTGCAAACGTGTTAGTAACACAAGAGTTAGATGCATAACATTGATATAAACTAGCATTACTTACCCTCTCATGGAAACATTATAAAATTAAAAGTTTTCCCAAACATAAGATTTCCTTCATTGAAGAACGTCTGTCTGATGGGGACGACGGGGGTCAGAGGGTCCTTGACCCTCTAACCGGTGAAGAGGATGCTACCATGGTGTTAACCATCCGGGCTACCAACCCCATGAACATGTGAATTCATAAAAATGCTGAAAACAAGATGCATTGAAGTAGAACATACACAGATGCAAATATCTATCATACACGGCAGAAGAAACTTACATTCATACCAGCATTCATTCAACATGTTCATCATGATCATTAACAGTAAATAAGATTGCAGAAGTAAATTAGGAAAGATTTCTTATCCTATGAACATCTCATTCCATAACCAGCTACAGTGCTGCAACATTCCACCCAACCATAGGCCAACGTGCTCCTTAATCTCTCAGCAATGCTGCCACCCCTGAGCTGGGCATGATTCTCCAAGGAATAGGGAGCAAGAAGGATTACACATAGCCAAGGATACACAAAACATAGCCAAGCCAACACAGTTGGGTTTATCAGGCCGTCAACAAGACAACCAAGCCAACATGGTCAGGTTTATCAGGCCATCAAGGAGTTGGGAAAGGCTAAATTCTAAGCTGGTGAGCCCATTACAGAGCCAAGAACACCTACAACAGAACTAGCCTGACTTCTAAGACACCCACACACACACAACACAAGGAATCGGTCCCTTCTCTACCACACAGTCCCTCAGGTACTGCATTCCCTTCCAATGCTATTCAGGGGTTGTGGAGAAGAAATCCAACCCTCTAGCTCTATCTATCTAGTTTCCAAACACACCAGGTTTATCAAGCAAACCAAGCTCCCATCCCTGCTCCCAACACAGTCTGAAGACCCACCATTGCACGCAGGCAATTAGTCAGTAATTACAGCTTAACAGGGGAAAACAACAGTCCCAAAACATATCAGCATACACTACTAACAAACGTGGGGAACAATAGCCCGTTTGGCACAATCGAAGCCGTTGGGGAAAAACTTACATAGACCATACTGGGGAAGAAATTACAGTCTCCCAGCCTTTGCGTGAGAATAATGAACAGACAATGGTCCCTGTGTGAGGATGAACAGGTCTGCTTATGCACGTGGATGAACAGACCAGGGAAGTATGGTGTCCTGGAGTGCATTGAATGAGAGGCGTAGTCATTCCTCTACCCATCGTGAGGTTCAATTCATTGGTGGACTGTGTGTGTGGGCAAGGACTGACAGTCCTGCCACAGTCCACTCCCAGCCATAACTTCCCCAGCTAACAGCATCAGTTCTTAATGGTGGTGGTTAGAGTAAAACAAGGAAAGATGACACATGGCTTTTCCCATGGCTCAAGGTTTGACATTTCCCCACCCTTATCCTTGTGAAAATCATGCCCCTTCTCAATTTAGTTGCCACGATCATAGCTCGTCGGGGTTCATTTTAATTACAAATGCATATTTACATGATGATAAACTTTATATATGCCACATGCCCCGATATACCATCGGTGACAATTTAAATCTGAAACATAGCATAGCCAATCAATGGTCGGGCCTTGGCCTTTAGCGCCGCACCATGATTACTTACAATATATACATCATATACATCTAATGCAATGGGTTCAAAACCAGGGTGTTACAACTCTCACAGTTATTTAATTGTGATGTTGGTTCGTTTTCGATGCTGCAATAAGTCATTGAAGAAATACAAGTTCTACAAAATCATCAGAAATACATCCCACTTGTGAAGCAAGGAGTAAACATTCAATAGGGGATGGAATCAATTTTATCTGACTCTCTTGATTTCAACCTTACCAATTCAAAACTAAGTTTCACCTGATGTTTCCATTGCTACAATTCTATCAAAGTTTATATATCCTCCCGATGTGTGACTTTTAGCAACTCAATGGTTCTTGACTATAGACATCCTCCAAAAATACTACTGTAAATTGCTAACAAAATTAATATTTACTTTAAATTCTCATGCCTTGTACTATATCTTGAATATAGAATTTTACAACTCTAAAATTTAAGGATATTTAAGGAGAGTACCTTTCTGCAATTTCCATTTTGACAAAAACAAAGGCATCATTTTAAAACATGAGGAATTAAATCATAAGAAGTGCCACTATAACTTCACCCCGGTGAAAACGAAAATAGCAAATAAATGGTGGAGGCATTCGTTTAAATGTTATAATCAATTTATATAGGAGGAAATAATCACCTGAAGGTGTCATTGTCACTCCACCCTTACGGAAGTGAAAATAAAATCCAAATCAAAATCAAGATAATGTAAAATCAGTAAAAAAATCCAATGAACAACCAAAAGTTACAGTCTACCTAGGTCCATCAAGCATCAAGTATAGATAGAATTCGACCGCGGGAAACAAATGTAAAATGCATCTCTCAAACCTATATAATAGAATTTACCTCTCTGGGTAAACGCATATCAATAGTCAGTACAAGAGATAAATCTCTCAAAGTGAAAACATACCCTATAAAATGCATGGACCTCTCGAACATAAATAAATAAAAAACCCCGCACAGTAGTTACAATTCGTTCAATGTCTAATGGGGAGCTTGTTATCAATGCCCATCAATTTAAATATTGTTACAATAGAAGGAATTACTTCTTTATCCATAATGCGGTATGCATAAAATAAAAATAGAAAATTTAGTCAAGCATATTTGAGTCACAAACACTATTTCTAGACACATGATCGATGGCTTCCAGACCATCAATGCTAATCTATTGAGAACATAACAAAATCAATTTACATATTTTGTTCAATATCAACAATTTAAATAAACTAAACTATTACCCATACAATGCTCGCCTTGGAACACAGCAGGTTCCCATATGGCAGCCACAAAAGTTTACCTTTCTCACTTCTATGAATCGTTCTACAAAAGACGAAATCAGGAGAGAGTACGAACTGCCGCAATTTCTTCCAAATGTTATCCTGCAAAACTATCATGTTAGCCCATTCTTAAGGGTCTAGTGTTGTAGCTGGCTCTGATACCATATGTAACAAACTAAGGCAACCTACCCATGTCCATGCTATGGAAAAATATCTTTCAATTAAAATTCATAATCCTCTGGTATGTGAGTTTAATTTGTCCTATTGATTAATGACCTTAATTCGTAGGAATATTTTGATACAACCAGCACGAGCCTTCTAAATGCAATAGGAAATAATATTCAAACTAAATATAAATGTTGTGCTATTTGCTTTAAGTTCGCACGCCTAATATTACCCTTCATTTACATGGATATTCAAGTACCTCTTTAAGACACTAGCTCACTACAAAAACTCGATATACATACATTAGGATACTCTGTTATTTTCATTGATAACAATGCGTATGACATATTTGGAACAAAACATATACAACCTACTGACCACATAATCGTTCCATGAATGGACGATCCATAAATCATCTTGTTCCTTAGGTAATTTTAAACATTTCGTAGCAAGAGCCTTATAATTGTTTTTGCCATGATCTCATGAGAGGGAACACGAAAATCTCCATGTTGGCTGCACAATAAAACAAACAGGGTTAATTAGTCGTTCACGGATGCATCTATGAAAATCTATACTCAGTCAAACTACTTGTCTCATATATGCATAAGTTATATAATTGACATCTTCTATACTATCATGCAAAGACAACTAATTTTCCATTTGCCCTTTGCCAAACATTCCCTGCAATCACAGCTTGCCGACAAAATAGATAAGCTCATAAATGATTAATCATTTCAAGGTATTATCATCATTACAACTTGTTGGGGCTAGGACCTTGAAGGTCCTTAATTTTGGCAAGTCTACGATTTTGGTGCGAAGCTTGTAAGCGGAGTTGCAGTCCAAAATAGTCTTACGGGCTTCGGACCCCAAAGCCCCTCTATTTGTAAATGTCCCATGGTTTTTGGGTACCCATGGTTTAAGCCCATGGTATTGTAATAGTGCGCTTATGTAAAGGAGTCAAGTAAGTTTTTGTGTATGATAATGTGATGCGAAGAAGCTAAGGCCTATTTTGGGTTTAAGGTTAAGTCCCAGTTGATTGCGTGGACAACCTCTATAGATAAGTGCACAGAGGGTTTCAAAAGAAAGGTTCTGCAGCTAAGTCCATAGTTTTGGGATGTTGAGAAGATCTGTAGCTGAGTGCACATATTAGAACTGTGTGTTTTGTAAATTGTTGAATATAAAACGCAGTTCTATGGACGTAGCCCCTACACTAGGGGTGAACCACGTATATCTTGTGTTGTGGTGGTTCTATTTATTTTGTCCCTGTTATGTTTTTATGCATTTGATAAGTATATGAATTATAAAGTAAGGTAAACTGCTAAGTATTAACTTCGCTGTGAATTCCCAACTAAGGTTTAAGCAAGAAACTGTCTTTTTATCTATACTGCAAAGCTATTTAAGTGAATGTCAAAGCTCTGTATTGCATAATTATTCTTTGTTAAGGATAAAGGTACAGTAATATCCCTCTTTTGCCTGCAGAAACCTCATTCCGTGGCATCCCATAGCTGTTTCGGGTGAGACTGCAACCTGTTCACAGGTTGTTGCTGAAAGGGCCAACACTGTGGGCCTGTTTGTTGGTGCGAAGATAAAAGTATAAGAACCCAGGTCTGCCCTAAGCCCAACACAACTAATTTAAGAAAATAGTTTAAGCAGGAATCATACTACCGTTTTCAGTAAATCATACTGCTCATGCATAGAACATAACCCTTTTCCTTAAATGAAACATATAATAATTACATGAGAAATAGACCCAGAATCTTACCTACTTCTGATGGCTTGACAGACCTAGAAGATTTTATTGTACAATTCGCAGAGCAAGTACCACATTCACAAAAAATGGAGACACTAGATTCAATATTCAGAGTTGTAGCTGCCAGATGGTGGAATGGTCATAAAAAGTATATTCATAGTTGGAGAGCTTCTCAAAAGTTTCTTCACCTGAGATTCATGGATCAAACTCAGGACGTACGAAGCAGATTTAATGGTAAGACTAGCCCTCAAGAACATTTGGAGTAGTGATATGAAGCATGGAATCATGTACCTTATGAAGAATGGGTACATAGGTTTCTACACACTCTGGAACCTGTAGCAAAGAACTGGTATGCGGAGGTGGAGCTTCACCATTGTACTGTAAGTTGGGTTATCCTTGCTGATAGTTTTGTGCTCACATTTTCTATTAATGAAGTTTGACCTACTTTGGATGTAGCTATTAGGTTGCTCCATACTAAGTTGTTTGATGATAAAGAAATAGCTGAGTACCAACTTGATTGGAAGGAACAAGAAGCTAATGCAGTAGAATTCTATAACCTCACCATTGACGAAGAAGATGACCCTCACAACATTAATATTCCTGAGTTAGAAGGACATTGCGAAGTACATGGACCAGTAGTCGAATCACCTGAAGTAACTCAGCCCTTGAAGACAAGGAAAGTAAACATTGGATTAGAAGAAATGCCTAAGTATGCTACCATTGGAGATTATTGGGACAAAGAAATGGTAAGCAAAGTGACTGAACTTCTCCATGACTATTAGGAATTATTTCCGACGAAATTCTCAGAAATGAAAGGTATCCTTGGTGATATAGGAGTGATAAAAATCCCTTAGAAAGATGATGTGAAGCCTATGAAGCAGTTCCCTTATAGGCCGAACCCTAAATATAAAGAAAAAGTCAGGATGGAGCTCAATAAGATGGTCACTACAGGAATCATTGAGCCTGTCGAAGAGTCTGAATGGGTTATCCCTATGGTGGTACAAGAAAAGAAGACCAAGGGAGAAATCAGAATCTGTGTTGACCTGAGGAAGTTGAACGATGCCTGTTTACATGATCCTTTTCCTACTCCCTTCAAAGATGAAGTTTTAGAGAAGGTAAGAGGTCAAGAAGTGTATTCTTTCACTAATGGATTTTCAGGTTATCATCAAATCAGAATTGCTCCAGAGGATCGACATAAAACAACCTTCGCTACAGAAATGGGATCTTTTCAGTTTACTGTTATGCCCTTTTGATTGAAGAATGCACGTGCTATGTTTTCCAGAGTAGTCATATATGCATTTAAGGAATTTATTCATAAGTTCTTGGAAGTCTACTTTGATGATTGGACTATCTTTGGTTTATTGAAAGATCATATAGCCAGTTCAATACTTATGCTGGACAAGTGTAGACAACATCATATTTCATTGAACCTGAAGAAGTGTATCTTTTGTGCACCCTTTTGAATTCTCCTAGGTCACATTGTATGGAAGCGAGGATTGATGGTGGATCCTATGAATATAGTCGTTATTGTGAACTTGCCACCTCCAAATTCTATTAAGAAACTTCGCACTACACTTGGTCATACTGGATGTTACAGGAAATTCATTAACGGATATGCTCAGATTACTACCCCTATGGAAAAGAAATTGAAGAAAGATATAAAGTTTGAGTGGACACCTAAATGTCAGGAAAGCTTGGATATTTTGAAAGAAAAGATGGTAACTGCCGTTATCTTAGTATTCCTTGACTGGAGTAAGGAGTTTCATGTTCATGTCGATGCATCGTCCATTGCTTTAGGTGTAGTATTGGCTTAGTCAGGTGAAGGTAATATTGATCACCCTATTGCTTTTTCAAGTAGAAAATTGTCCACAACAAAAAAGAATTATACTACGATAGAACGAGAAGGTTTAGCTATGGTTTATGCTTTGCAAAAATTTCGACATTATTGGTTAGGATCCAATTTTAAGATGTTCACTAACCATTCTGCTTTGAAGTATTTGGTTAACAAGGCTATGTTAGGTGGAAGTATATGTAGATGGCTGATTTTGTTTCACGAGTATGGCTTTGAGATCATAGTTAAGCCAGGAAGACTTAACCTACAGCCTGACCACTTGTCGAGGCTTGAATCAGGAGAAGAGCCTACAAGTTTGGATGAAGGTCTTCCTGATGCCCAGTTGTTTTCCTTCCATATGGTTGATGACTATTTTTAGGATATTGTTCAGTACTTGTCTACAGGTTTTGCACCCTCTGAGATGAAAACACAGCAGAAGAAGCAGCTGGTGGTTAGAGCAACTGACTTTACCTTGATAGCAGGACATCGATACAAGATGGGACTAGATGAAATACTGCGCAGATGTGTCCTAGAGCATGAAAAGTCATTGATTTTGGCTGAGGCACACTTTGGAGCAGCAGGAGGTCATTATGCAAGAAAAGCTATAGCACAGAAGATTCTGACAGCTGGATTGTGGTGGCCTACGATTCATAAGGATGCAAGAGAGTATTGCCACAGCTGCAATATCTATCAGAGGATAGGCAAACCATAAAGGAGGGATGAGATGCCTCTAGTTCCATAGGTAACTTTACAAGCATTTGACAAATGGGCTATTGATTTTGTTGGACCAATCAATCCCCCTGCAGAGAAATCTGGAGCAAGATACATTATTACAGCAACTGATTACCTTACTCGTTGGGCCGAAGCTCAACCAGTCAAGGACTGTAGCATTTCTACAGCTACGAAGTTCATATTTGATAACATCTTGTCGAGTTTTGGATGTCCTAGAATTCTTATGAGTGATCAAGGATCACATTTTCTGAATAATACTATTGAAGCATTGACTGAAGAATTTGAAATATATCATCAGAAGAGTACTGCCTACCATCCTCAAGCAAATGGAAATGTTGAAGCCTTTAATAAGATTCTTGAGCATGCTCCGACGAAGGTTTGCAATGTTAACATAAATGATTGGGATCTTAGAATTCCAGTAGTATTATGGGCTTATAGAACCACTTGCAAGAAGTTGACAAGCCATACACCTTTTAGGCTGGTATATGGACAGGAAGTAGTTATGTGCATGGAGTACATTGTTCCTAGCCTCAGAATATCTGCCTTCATAGAGATGGATGATCCAGCTATGTTGAATGAAAGGCTAGAAAAGCTACTAGAACTAGGACAAGACATATTCATTGCAGGTTTCCAGGAACAAGTACAGAAAGCTAGAGAAAAATCATGGCATGATAGACACACTAAGAAGAAGCATTTTCAGAATGGTGATCTTGTGCTCTTGTACGATAGTAAATTCATGAAGTTCCCAGGTAAGCTCAAGACACATTGGAAAGGACCATACATAGTTCAAAAATCTACTGATGGTGGTGCAGTTCAGTTAACTAAATTGAATGGAGAACTTTTTCCCTCCATGGTGAATGGAAGTATATTAAAGAAGTACAGGAACAAGCCTGTACCCCCTGATCAAAAGTGATACCAAGAAGAAGAGTCTAAGTACTAAGAATAGTTGAAATTGGGTGCTAGACTATAATGAAGCTGTTCTCAGAGAGCTTCAGCAGATTGTTGAAAAAATCATGAAGTATCGAAGATCGTGGAAGAAATTATGTCGTGGGTCAAAGGTCAAAGCTCTGTTGAAACTTGTGATAGGATGTGTCGAAGATCCTCATTGTGGCAAAGCTAAAGTTAGTGGTTGTGCCGAATAAAAGAGGTGTGTCGAAGCTTAAAATGTGACCGTTGGAAAAAAGTCATAATTGGCGGCGTTGGTACGTTAACTGCATTAACTGCCTATAATGATGAGATTTTGGGGAATCTAGCGTTGTTTGGACAAGATCTACCACCGCTCGGTCAGATTTGGTGTCTTTAATGCACAGTTATGGTAGATTTAGTCGTTGGATTCTATAAGAAGACACCCAGACCTATGAATTTCACATTACGTATTTTCTTGAGTTGAGTCCATGTCATCTGATCGTGAATTCCAGGAATTGTTGAGAGAATTCAGACAGAGGGGTCTGCAGAACCTTGTGAGCAATCCACCTACATCTGCACCTTGCGAAGAGACTCCCCCAGTGCTGATTCAACCAATGGAGACATGATAAACTAGAAAGAAACTCAAGGCAGAAGTTCGTTCTAAGTGGAACGAAGAAAGGCACAAGCCATCAGGAAATACACTAGAGGATCCCGAGATGAATCCTCTTGGTTCAGCAGATCTCCCACCTGAAGGTTTTGAAGACTTCAGTGAATATGAGAACATTGCATTGCAGTGTCCACCATATCTTCCACCTATTTGACCAGGAGTTCAGCCACCTCAGCAGACAACCAAGTTCACGTTACACACCCCTTCACTGCCATAGGGTGTGCAGTTGGTCAAAACGATGATAGGAAAATTAGACCAGCTCAAGTACATAGACCACGATACGAATGATCGTGGGAAGTTTCTGTAGTTCACACCAGGGAAATACTTTGCACTCTTTCCATTATTTGGAGGCTGGAACGACGTCATTGGAAGTCAAACAGTGCGCTGCTGGCTTGGAGCAAGCTGGCTTGTTGAAGATGCTAAATGTCCCCCACTTTGGTTGTAGCACACAGGTTACCGTGGTGGTCAAGCAACTATTGGCGTTGGTGCATGATGGGAACCTATGGATAGGAAGCCAGAAAATAGCTATTGATGGAGAACTGATTCATAGGATTACCAGCTTCCTAAAGGAAGGTCCTGATATTGGGATTGAGTTTGTCGGAAAACAAATGGATATGAAGCTGGCGCAGCACATGAAGGACCGCTTCAACCTGACGAAAGGAAAGCAAGGGTATCAAACCTCAACAATTTGGCACCAAAACATTCACTTCACCGCAGAGCTCCTAGCATGCAAATTAATGCGAAAGTGCAGACCGAATGAAGTACCTGCCTCAATTGTTAGTATTGCTACGAACTGTGCCGAAGGCTATAGTTACAAATGGGCAGAGTACATTGCTAGGGAATTCCTCGAAGATGTTCGCAATGTGCAAGAGAAAGGTAGACCCTTTCATTACTCATGGTTGTTAGTGCTTATTGCACTAGTAGGATGGAGAGAACCTACCGAGGCACAGTTTGTCGATGTGCCTCCATAGATGCCTGGCGCAATGAGGTACGCATCTCTTTGGGTTTCACAGGATAAAGCCTTACAACAGATGACAAACTATGTGTTCGTCTTCTATGTGATGAATATTTCCTATGAGATTCTGAAAACACTGCGGCTCAGTAATAAGCTATTCTCTCAGTATGTTGGAGTGGCCAACTTCAAGGTTGACATACACAATGTCTTCATCCAGGCCCACGCAGATAACAAGCATACATGCTGGAAGTTGCCATATGTGGTGAACCAGGAAG
The DNA here is from genome assembly GCA_001517045.1 of Pseudotsuga menziesii. Taxonomy (NCBI): domain Eukaryota; kingdom Viridiplantae; phylum Streptophyta; class Pinopsida; order Pinales; family Pinaceae; genus Pseudotsuga; species Pseudotsuga menziesii. The sequence continues at coordinate 46,449 of LPNX011200053.1, forward strand.
ACATCATCACAGTAGCCTAGCAGTGGCCAGCTGAATGGATGAAGGACGTGGGAACAAGGCCCAACATACCAGTCCCCCCAGTGACCCACAAGAAGAAAGAAAAGAACAAGATGAGTCATAGCAGAGTGAAGGTGACCAGGGTGGAGAATCGATCAAAACCATCTCAGACCCCAACGCCCAGATAAGCGCAAGTCTCCCAAAGTAGAGGAAGTGACTAAGCCTCAGCCCCGAAATAAAGCTAAGGCGTCGAAGGGAAAGAATATCATCGAAGAGCCCATCTTGATGATTGACGAGCTTGATCAGGATTTGACAAAGTCCATAGAAGTATTACCTAGAAAGTGGAAATATTTTGCAGCTACACACCTTGATGCGCTTGTTGGCATAGCACAACAAATTATAGAACTGGAGGAGTTAGTGAAAATATCAGCAACTGGCACCGCAGCAAGCAGTGCCCCAGTAAGCACGCAGCTAGATATGAGATAATGGCTCACCAGAAACAACAGAGGGCAAGTACCAATTGCAGCCCTTATAATAACTGACGCAGCATCTCGATCACATATGAGCATGAGAGTTGAGATAGACTACACCAAGTTATCTATGTTGGAGTTGCATCATTGTCAATTGGAAATCATGAACGAGATTCAAGAACGAGACATCTACTCACACATGCAGTTAGAGAATACCACAAAGCAGAGTGAGAGCCTTGCAGTGCAGTTGGAAGAATCTGAGCAGAAGAAGAGGGAAGCAGAAAGAAAGCAGGCTACACTAGCCCGAGTATTGGATGAGGCATGTCAAAGTCTCCCTGACTTCGACATGCAGGGTGAAGAAGAACTGGAACAAAGAATAGTCAAGCTGAAAGACTATGCACAACAGTATAGAAGCAAGATAGAAAAGATGAAAACATAACATGAGGCTTAGATTGCAGAGCTTCAACTTTGCATCATTCCTGAGAGTCTGCCAGAGGTCAGGGAATAGCGTTGAGGAGATATTTAGGCCTCAGCAACAAAGATCTCAGATCTTGTGAGTAGTGCATCAAAGCTACTGGACGAAAGTGTCGAGGCCTGGGAAAACATGCAAGACAACCCAAAAGTAAAAAATTTGCAAGAAACCATCAAGAAGTGACAAACATAGCTAGATGCCGTGAAAGTAGAAATTAAGACATTCCCTCCTATGCAGAAGATTCTTAAGGTGAAGCATAGCAATGGGCTCCAACAAGAAATTGAGTCTTGCAGAAGGAAAGAAACACTGTTGGTGAACTCTGTGCAGCCCCTTATTAACGAGGCCTTGGAGTTGAGCACTGCTGCAGACAACCAACTCAAAGTTCTGAAGGAGTATGACACGTTTGCATAGGAAAAGGCCAATGAAGCATCTGTAGCAACATTGCAGGAGATAGTAGAGAAGGAGCAAGCAGCCGAAGATATCACGCGCAGCCTCAACAAGCAATTTACTATCTTCGCCAACAATATTCTTCCACTAGAAAAGCATCAGAGTGTCCTAGGACGGGACACTGGTGAGTCTTAGGGGCCTATTGGGACTCGAACCTTGAAGGTCCTTAATTTTGGCAACTCCGTAGTTTTGGTGCGAAGCTTGTAAGCAGAGTTGCTGTCCAAAATAGTATTAGGGGCTTCGAGGTTGGGTCAAAGCCCCTGTTTTTGTAAATGTCCCATGGTTTAAGCCCATGGTATTGTAAAAGTGCACTTGTATAAATAGGCACTTATGTAAAGGAGTCAAGTAGGTTTTTGTGTATGATAATGTGATGCGAAGAAGCTATGGCCTATTTTGGGTTTAAGGTTAAGTCCCAACTGAGTGCATGGATGACCTATGCAGCTGAGTGCACAGAGGGTTTTGGAATAAAGGTTCTATAGCTAAGTGCGTAGTTTTGGGATGTTGACAAGATCTGTAGCTGAGTGCGTAGATTAGAACTGTGTGTTTTGTAAATTGTTGAATATAAAACGCAGTTCTGTGGACATAGCCCCTACACTAGGGGTGAACCATGTATATCTTGTGTTGTGGTGGTTCTGTTTATTGTGTTCTTGTTATGTTTTTATGCATTTGATAAGTATATGAAAGATAAAGTAAGATAAAATGCTATGTATTAAATTCACTGTGAATTCCCAGCTAAGGGTTAAGCAAGAGACTGTCTTTTTATCTATACTGTGAAGCTATTTAAGTGAATGTCGAAGCTCTGTATTGCATAATTATTCTTTGTTAAGGATAAAGGTACAGTAATATCCCTCTTTTGCCTGCAGAAACCTGATTCTGTGGCACCCCATAGCTGTTTCGGGTGAAACTGCAACCTGTTCGCAAGTTGTTGCTGAAATGGACAACACTGTGGGTTTGTTTGTTGGTGTGAGGATAAAAGTATAAGAACCCCGGTCTGCCCTAATCCCAACACAACTAATTTAAGAAAATAGGTTAAGTAGGAATCATACTACCCTTTTTAGTAAATCATACTGCTCATGCATAGAACACAACCCTTTTCCTTAAATGAAACATATAATAATTACATGAGAAATACTAATCAATATGACTCAGGTGATTGAAAGCTCTACTGCGACTTTCCTCCCAACCACTGGCTCTATCCAGCATAGGTTCTATAGCCTAGAGCCACCCCTGAGCTAGGTGACGAATCCAGGAAGGTAAGGTTAACACACTCAAAGTATTTTACAGATTTGCCTCACACCCTGGAAACTATGCAGAGGTCTTTGAAACATTGGGAAAACCCAAACAAGGTTTAGCTACCAAAATTTGATCTACAAATTACAAAATAGGATGACCGAAGAAAGGTCTACGTAATGTACAAGTCCTTCAAAATTCCCATCTTAGATCTATTCAAGGACCTTTAAACAGTGTTTGTGAGTAAAGCTTGGAATGATGCTCTACTTGCCATATTCCTTCTTCGTATTTATTAAGAATTCAAAGCAAAAAATGCTCCCCATTATGGCAGGGTAATGGCACACATATATATAACAATACGTACATACATCACTTCACATCCAATGATTTCAAAACTAAGTATTAATCAAACTCATCCTATTCCATAGATTCAGTTCAATCGAGATACAGGGTGGGTGTTATCAACACACACACACACACACATATATATAACTATAATTAATCGCATTTCCATAAGTGGTTTAAGGTCCAACCTATTTTCTAAAACAAGATGTGGATTTGACTTATTCTTATTAAGAATACATGCCAGTGATTTATTTTTAAAACGCAGCAATGACTAAAACATACATCAACACATATTGTTCACAACCCAAAATAACTATTATTCAAGTCACAGGGCATGCACAAAATATGCAAATCACAGGCTTATGAAGATCACCCAAGACATAAATGCAAGCTTGCGGTAATTACCTAGAGCCTTCAATCACCTACGCATGGAACCCACCCGAAGAATCAATGCAACTCGCATGCCTAACTATAATATGTAAAACATATAATTTGCACAATGATGCATAGCATACAGGAACAAAAATTTCAAAGATCATGAATTATTTCACCTTTCGATCCCTGATAAGAGACTGTAGACACATCACATAAATATTCCACAGATGAAAATAGAAAACCAAGATAATTTCATATATGAGTTCGTTGAAGAGTGAAACGCTTAAAGTTTATCAAAACCCAAATAAATAAAAATGATACATGCTCTGTTCTCATCAACAGAGAAATAAGATATGATTATATTCATCAAATTGCAAAACCCAATAGAAGCTCAAAACCAGATCAACCCAGGAAGAATTCATGCTTAGGTTTTTTCTCAAAACACCAAATCATAGGCGCATGCTTCATTAAGATCACAAAAGGAAAGGAAAATGTTATGGTTATTATTCAGACACTGCCTGGAACTATACTTTAAAGTAGAAATCAAGAAAATAAGGGGTCCACAATACTTTCAGGCAAACTACAAAATGTAGGCCACACTTATGTGAAAGAACACCCCCCACGATTTCCCAAATTGTAGTCAAATTACATGCAATCTTGGAGCATCAAGTCTCCGGTGGTTTCAAGTGAGCCTATAAGTCCTTTTGATATAGCCCTAGAGTTGCCATAATTCTGCTGGTTATTTCGAATAATAGTTAATTTTCCCCTGCCCTTTTCGTTGTGAAATGAATTGCCCTCGGGCTTGCGTCGAGTCTCTCGGCTTTAGTTAAAGATCAATAAGGAAATGTTTTAGTTATTTATTATTTCCCTTTTGCCATTTTTTTTCTTATCCTCTACTAAATTATTGTTTTCAATGATGATGATATATATATATATATATATATCACAATAACCCGTGCCTTTATTCCCCCTGAAAAGACAGTGTGTGGATTAATTATTGGCGCACCAAAATATGTTTTAATTGGTAAAGGGTATTGACTAAACAAGTCCCTATTTTACTTTTCCTAGTATATTTAAAATAATATTCTTATTAGGAATCTTCTTAAAGCTCACTTCTATTTTATCCCTTATTCTTTTAAAACTAGAAAATTTTTATTGCATTCATAGAATATGATCTATTAGGGAAAAAGAGTATCAAGCGCAAAGACATAGAGGTAGTAACAATCGCGTGTTCTCCCCAGTGTTAAATAGTTTTCCTCCTTCTTATCGGTTCTCCTTTATGCATAGAGATCATACACATAATTTAAATAATAAGCAAACTCACTTTCTTCTATCACCAAGGGACCCATGATGGCACTCAGTCTTTATTAATGGGTTCCCAAGGCTTTGTTAAGTCTTAACCTTTCCCCTCAATGGATTCATCCCCAGTCATTATTTGCCAAGTCACTTTCAGTCTCCTGAGTCTATCGACTACATCTAGAGCCTTTTTAATAATTCAGAATAAATACTTACAGTGCAGTTCACTTACACTATATGTTTCTTGTCGTTCAAAGCTTTCAGTCTTTAATCCCTACCAATTATATTCACAGCTTGACGGATTTTTAGATTCGGTACTTACAGTGATGTGTACTTTTCAGTGTGAGTTTTGGGTAGAGGTGGCGAGGGATGTTACAATTTAATTTTTTAAAAATAAGTATGTTGAGATCAATATTATTCTCGAGTCATTTTCACTTGGAGGTGATTTTAATCTTTTTAGTAACCGCTAGCGCTTACCAGATCCCATACTAAATGCTTATAATAGGGAGTTACAAACATAGTACAATTCCAGAGCTCTCGCTCAATAGTAAATGTTAGGATGTACTTATAT
>LPNX011200053.1:51817-64035 GCA_001517045.1 Pseudotsuga menziesii
CAATATAAAAATAAAACATCCATATAATCATCATGATCAATAGGCTCATGCTTATAAATGGTAGGTCCAAAATTTGGGATATTACACTCAAAAATAATACCCATGACAAAAATGTGTTCATTATGTTTAATTCCCTCTTTGCATTTAAAGTTAATGTCAATATTTGTAAAACATATTAACCATGAGAAAATTACGTTCATTCTCAAAATGGTAAAATCTTTTCTTCTTGGACTGAATTTATTCTTGTATTAAAGAGACAATTCTATCCTTTGACATATACTCAGACATCAATAATTCAATGGTTATATCTAAGACAATTTTTGGGGAAGATATTCAATATTATACTCAATATTTTAAAAAGAAAACTTTAGTAGTGGAATTTTCATTACATAGTAGTGAAACTCTTATTAAGTAAATTGTTGGTTTACATTCTTGTCTTCATCATACTATTTTGATGTTCAATCCTACCAGCATTGACGAAGTGTCAATACAAGCTACTGAGCTCGAAGATAGCAAAGTGAAAAATGGTATGGAGAATGTGTATAAGAAGCCACCTAAGTTTGAGAATAAATTGAAAGGGAAAGAGAAGGGTAAGAATATATAGCTACAATAAAAAAAATAGGTAGAGAAGCCTACATGTCTTCATTAGGGTAAAAAATATGACTCCAATGGGAAGAAAAGGTATAATGTCTTTTAGCTCAAGTTCTTCTATTCAATCTCCTAAGTTTGAAAACGATAAGAAGAAAGTCAATGAGCTTTTTCATATAAGGTTCATAACGATTTATACAAAGGTAGATACTTTGTATGATAGTGGGTCCTAAATTATTTTGATTTTAAAAAGAATTGTTAAGAAGTTGGGATTAAACACTAAACCTCATGTGAAGCCTTACCCTTTGGGTTGGGTACAAAAGGACACTCAATTACAAATCACTCTTTATGACCTCCTATATGGAGGTCATGAAGAGTGGTTGGAATATGAAGAGGAGAAAATATATTTTCCATCCTTGAAGGTATAACAGGGTTTATGGGAAGGATTAAGATTGGTGGAAAAGAAATTGGTAAGTTGTAAGGAATGTAGGGGGCTACGAAACTTGAAGATGAATGCTGCTTCTTCTTGGGAGCAGTGGGAGACAGATATGAGGCAACAAATTTTCTTATGATAGTCGACTTTAGTAGGGTTGAATAAGTAGTAAGTGTAGGGCACTTTGGCTCGAGCTGGTGTTGGAAATATTTTCCTAGAGGTTTTGAGATTAGGGGTGACCAGGAAATGTGGGAAAAATAAAATGCAGAGGTATCAGACACCAAGTCAGAGACACTAGACTCAAATTTAGTTCTAGTGAAGGTTATTCCAAACTCCTCATCATAATGTTCAGATATATCACTAACAAAAATAACACCTTCAGCAGGGAAGGAAATATTTATGACTAAACTTTGCATCCTGTTGGCCCCCGAGATCAAATATTACTCGAAGGGATACTGCATCGGGATTTGTCTTTGTGTGGGTTATTGTAGAAGCTAGTATTTCCTAGTGGAGTCACCTTCAAAATTTGTGTGCAGTGCCAAGGGCATGTACAACAAGTATGTTTCTATGACCATGTAATATCTTGAATTTTGGACCTACCATTTATAGGCATGAGCATATTAATCATGATTATTATATTGATGTTTTATGTTATATTGGCTCAAAGACCCCACTGCATATGAACATGATGATTTGTTTTCTATATTCGGCGTAAGACAATTGTTGATGATACATATGGATATATATGACAGTTGTGTTAGGCATGGACATTGAAGCACATGATTGATGAAATGTTTGTGTTGGGCATGGACCCTGAAGCACATGATCGATTAGATGTTTTGTGTTGAGCGAGAGGCTCTTGAGTGCATGAGTACTTACATTTGTGTTGAGATTAAAGCTCTGGAACACATGAAAATATAATTGGAAATGTTGGGCATAAGCTCTGTTACATTCCATGTTGATGTTGAGCATAAGCTCTGGAGCATTGGATCTTTGGCCATTGTATCCTTAGGTGTATCATACAAGTGCATCCTAGCATTTAGTGTTGAGCGAGAACTATAGAATTGCACTGTGTTTGTAACTCCCAGTTATAAGTGTTGAGTATGGGCTCTGGTAAGCGGTAGGGGTTACTAAAAATATTTTAATAAATTTCGAGTGAAAATGACTGGAGAAAAGTGTTGATCTCATCATACTTATTTATAAGTGATTAAATGAACTTTCAAATTTCTGTATTCTCATCAAGTACTGAGGAGGTACCACATTATACGAGGGAAATCCAACATGGAAGTATGTTTATATTTGGCTGGCATAGTAGACCTAATCCATCTATCTACTTGACCTCCATGAAGAAGTGTTGTTAAGTCTAGGGATCATGACACGTGATGCCTAAAGACAAATGTTAATAAGTATTTTAATACTATGTATTTTATACATAGTATGTATAAAGAATTTATAATTGAATAAAGAAAGAAGAGAAGCTCCACTAATTATTATTTATTATTATTGAATTAATAAATAGTGAAATATCTATGAAAGACTTACTAGGAACTCGCTGATAGTTCCTAGGTTAAGAATTGAAAATTACCCCAGTAAATTAAAAAGGGTTAAACCAAGAAATCAAGGATTTCTTGATTTAACTGCCGCTTTGACTGAAAAGTATGCCTATAAAGACTTAAGCCAAGCAAAGGCTTGGGGGTTCTGATTTCTGGGAGGAGAAATATTATTCTGCCTATTTTTCCTCTCAAGTATTTTCTTGGCAGGGAAAGAGGACTGATTCAGAACTGAACACCAGTTAGGAAAATCTTTATGTAAAATCTTTATTGCTCAAATCCTGTGAGAATGTAAGCCCATATTTTTTTATTTATCAAAATACATTCATTACATTACATTTAAAACCTCGTTGCAAGCAGAGGTCATGAAATCGAATCCCATGGATGTCCAAAACCCAAGGAAAAAACACTAATAATAACCACAATATAATATAGTAAAAAGAATTCCAAATCGTATAACCTTATAGCTTGGTCACAAAATAATTTAAAAGACATAGCATAACTATTTGAACAAGAATGAATCCTTTTTATAAACCCATTGTTTATATCGCTACACACACCATGTTTCACACCAATTGCCATATAATTAAAAATTCCTACGCTAGCAGAGAGGTCTTAATACCCTAGCTATAGCATGACCTTGGCCATTAAACAATTTTAATACAAAACCCATTAAAATATACCCTACTGTAAGCGTTGACCACCATGGTTTCCAATCCAATGGTTTTGCACAAACCATTTTACACAGAATCGAATACCATAGACAATTTAAATACAAGCTATCACAACATTGTCGGAGAGGCTCATGCCATTTACAGCATGGCCTTTCCCACGTTGTCCAATTAATTACATTATCAAACTAATCAATGGATTTACCCACAGAGTAATCGATTAGGTGAATGTTTCTTATTTCAAAACCCCATCCCCATATAACAAGTTAACCATTACATTTTATAAAACCAATACATATATATATTTACATAGAGATCCCAATGTCTGTACACAGTTGCCATTAAAGGCCGAGGACAACGTTCTACACAGGGATGTCAATGGGATATGGCATCATTGCAAGCAATGGTGTAGACTATGGCTATAAAAGCCCAAAACCAAAACATTAAAGATTTACATAACTAAAACGGGATCACGCAGAGTTGAATGACCTAGAAATTGAATCATGGCATAATGCCCCAACATTAAAAATAACCAAGTATGTATTAATAAGCATGAAGGAAAAATTGATTTTGCTACAGCATGAAACCCCAACAAAATAACTAGTCAAAACATAGCTCTACCCAGAGGATTGAAGAGTTAAAAGCATAAGCTTGAGTAGCAGGCTTACCATGGCCACAAATGCAACACTTGGAGACAACAGTGTTGTAGCCACATAGGCCCTCCATTCCTTTCGGCACCTGCAACAAAATAACCAAAATTGGAATGAGGAGTATGCCATCCTTTCAAACTGTAAACCAAACAATGTGCAAGCTTATAAATTGATGCGGCCATACCTCACAATCTGGGGGTCGCCTCCATGGCCATCCCTCTGCATAGATTCAAAATGATTAAACCCCAAATGACAATACAATGCACATCCATCATGAGCCAAGACTAAGTGAAGGCTATTACACTTTTCAATGAGCATTAAATTCACCATGATAGAGTCCATTAATGATTTATAACTACAACAAAAACTGGATTTAGCATCTCTTTTTGCATCCTTTTTTGCGTCTATACTATCTTTCAGTGTATTTTTCTTCATTTTTTGGACAAAATGGGGAAATTTCACAGGTTGGTGCTATTTTAGGCGTTTTCTGTGTCCTTTTTCTAAATCTGGCGCAAATTGTGGCGTAATTTGCACCGGGTTTTGCACCTAGTTATGCGCCAGGTTTTGCATCAGGGTTTGTGATAGGTTTTGAGCCTAGTTTTGCACTTAATTTTGCGCCTAGTTTGTACATCTACTCTTGTTGTGCCCCCTTTTACGCCCATGGTTGCCTCAACTTTTACGCCCTTGTTTTCATCCACTTTCGCATCCTTTTTTACATCCACTTTTGCATCCACTTCTGCTTCTGTTTTTGCATCCCTTCATGCTCCAAGTTTTACATCAAAGTTTACATCCTATTTTGAGTCTAGTTTTGCATCTCGTTTTGTTTCAGCCATTTTTGCATCCACTTTTGCACCCATGTTTTCATCCACTTTTGCACCCATGTTTTCATCCATTTTTGCATCCCATTTGGCATCCATGTTTACGTCTTTTTTTGCATCTACTATTGCATCCACATTTGCATCCACTTTTTTCGCATCCCAATTCATACCCATTTTTTCGCTTACTTTTACACCCACTTTTGCTTCAACTTTTGCATCTACATTTGCATCTTTTTTTGCATCTAATTTTACATCAGTTATTGCATCCCTTTTTGCATCCATTTTTGCATCCACTTTTGCATCGGGTTTTGCGTTGGGTGTTATGGCTACTTTTGCATCTAGTTTTGCATCTACTTTTGTTGCATCCACTTTCACATCCAATTTTACATCCATGGTTGTATTCAATTTTGTGCCACTTTTTTCATCATGTTTTGCTTCCATGATTGCATCATTTTTTGCATCCACTTTTGCATCACCTTTTGCATCCATTTTTGGTGCACCCCATTATGCGCCCACTTTTGCGCCTACTTTTGTTGCATCCATGTTTACATCATTTTTTGCATCCATGTTTTTATCCACTTTTGCGTCCAGTTTTACACCCATATGTTGAAGATGAAAATGAGGATAATGATTATGATATTGAGGATGGTTATGATGATGATGATAATGTTGTTATTAATGAGGAGAATGATGACAATGATGATGATGATGATGATGATGAGGATAATGGAAATAATGACATTGTCGATGATTATGATGGCAATGCAATGAATGGTGATGATGGTGATGATGACAATGACAATGATGATGAGTACAATCAGAGTGATGATGTTGATCATCTTAAAAAATAAGTTGTTATTTGTCATGCATAAATCGTGTGTGTCCTCCATGACCCTTTTCCACTAATCATGTATTTTGGGTAGATGTTATTTCTTATGCCAAAGGTAATGATGAATAACTGATGAAAATGTCAATAATAATGATGATGATGTCAAGGACAATGGTGATGATGATGACATGGATGATGATTATGCCGATGATGATGACTACTGTGATAATCATGATGACAATGACAAAGATGATGACGATGATGATGATGATCATCATCATTTCCATCATCATCTTCATTAAAAACATCATCACTGTCATTTTCATCTAGTTCATCATCATCATCATTTAAAAAATATGGGATATGTTTACCATTTACAGCATGCATAACAAGTGGGATTATTCTAAAACACCCCACCAAAGTACAAAATTCAAACCACAAGGGAAACATAATATTGAAATTGTTCCAATTTTATTTCTCCCAACAAAACATGCTTCATTTTAGGGAATTATGTTAAAATCCATACATTCATAATCCATCTATACTATACTTGTAATAAATGTAAATATAATACTTAACCGAATTTATAAAATAGGTAAATATTTTATAAACACCCTTATGATATATAAACTTCTTTCACCTTAATAATGGTAAAATATGTAAATATAATAATAACATATAATTAATATAAATATGTTACTATAGTTCATATGTTAAAAGATTTAATATAAATAAATATATATAGTTCATATGTTATGTGATTTAATATAATTCAATATACACACATATTATTTACTGATACATTATACAAATTAAAATATAGATTAAAACCTATGGAGTTTCATAGGGAGGCGAAGCAAAACATGAAGGATTTTTCAAATATAGATCTATGTACAACTACCTATTTCCCAATGGGGCTTCTGCTAAATCAATCTATGGATTCAGGGTTATGAGTATCAATTTGGTCCCTCTGGTTTGTCCGTAATTTGGCCATGAGAGGATTTAATTCGGTCATGACAGGATTTAACATTATTCCGCCCATGAGGAATTCTCATGGCCCATGAGAACGTCTGAGGGTGCCTAGTTGGCAATGTGGGTGTCTTGATTCACAGGCCAAGATGTTCAAAGCGTGGATTTTGGGGATGGATCAAAGTAAATTAGGAGCTCTACCGCTGTTGATGCCTCTACTGTATCTATCTTAGATGTTGCTCTCTTGTATACTATATAAGATATACCTATGTTGGTGGTGCTACTGATGCTAGGTCACCAAAATTTAGATCGCTATCTCACCCTGCCCATGGAACAAGAATTTGGTCGAATCTCAAGTCTGCCACATGCTTTCCATTCCAAAAAACTTCACTTTTTTGCATGATTCGATTTCCTTCTGGTACTTTGTGCTGGTTGGGTTTTCCATCTATATTTTCAATTAAATGAGGAATTTGTGTAATGTAGTTTAGTCGTTTTGGTGCATATGTGTTATGCTTGTAACTGCAAATCTAATTCTTTCAGCCCACGTTGAAATATTTGTAATTACATATTTTATTGAAAGCACGTTTGAGAATAGAAATTTCAGAAAATGAGGTCAAACATATAAATCCATATCTTACTTAAAAGAGTTGGTATTTGTTTTTATCTAATTATTGGTTAAGAGTTTTTAAGATGGAAGGAATTAAAAGAGTAGGTTAATTGCTATAGAGTTAAGAAAGAGTTATTCTTTAAATTACTTTTAAGGTTTTTTTAATTGGTTAAACTTTTTTTAGATGTAGGAAAATGGGTGAAATTGTGTTAGAAGTTGGTCAACTACTTGTTATTTTAAATGATTTGATTGTTTTGAATAATGACAGGAATCAATTTGCACTATCTATAAAAAAAATCTCAAATTCAAAATAATATATATATATATATATATATAATGCATTGATATAGAGCAAGCATTTTTATTAAAAACATTTTAAAAAATAACATATTAAGTAGTTACATATAATCAATTTTAATTTTAGTTATAAGAATGCTTTTAAAAAAATTAACATATTGATTATATAATTAAAGTAATTTATTTTAAATTTATATTTTTTATATTTAAAATAGGGTATTTATTTTACATTTATGCTTTTCATTTAAGTGTTATTACATTGGAGGCACATTTTATCAAATTCATGAAAATACAAAATATGTATGTTGGTTTTAAGTGTGACTCACAATTTATGTTCCTTATTTGGTGGATTCTTCGAGTCTCCTAATTGTCTGAGTCTCTAGCCTAGCACCATGTACCATGATCACAAAAGTGGTAGGTAAGGTCTTTATGCCTCCATCCATACCTTGCAAATTGCATAAAGACCTATACCTTCTTCCATTGAAAGACTTGCCCATATATGTCTTACGCTACCAAACTTCAAATTATTGGGTTACAGCTAGAAGGTGTGCCCTCCCCTAGTGGGATGTTTAGTCCAAATATTCAGATGTCTTAAGCTCAATATAGATAATTTGATCATTTCAACATCTATCCCGATCTAGACTTGGGATGTGATTTGCTAGGCCCTTTGTCGTTGTATTTATTGTCCAATCTATTGACACAATCTACTGTGCCGAAGGGAAACATATTTAAATGCAAACAACTTCTTGGAAACAACCATGAAAGTTTAGACTTTTAATAGAACACCCTTTCTTTGAAACAAAAATTTTAAGTCAAATTGAGAGATTGCAAATGAGTTAGCATATTACATAAGAGAAAATTTTATTGAACCACCCTTACACCATGCAACATAAACCACATTAGTATGCTCTCTCATATTCCCCTTTTGATCATTGCAAAACATAATCCAATAGTTTGGTTTGACGTAGTTATTACTATATATGGAATTGGAGACACATGTCTTATGCAATCCGTTCCTTATTATGAGTGCTTGACCCTTCATGGTCATAAGCGATAACACATGCAAGATATATCAACTATTGGGAAGATAATGTTATATTGAGCTCATTTCTTTCATTGAGTGCTCTTTAGAAAATGTTCATTAGAAAATGATGTGTTGCTTTGTGGCTTGTTCATGTCACTTTAACATTGTCATTTACTTTCCATAAATAAAATTCCACTATGAAGAGGATAAATGTATGGCTTTAACTTTGAGAAAACATTTCAACCTTGCAATATCTATATTTTGTTGTTTAGAAGGATTTGAGTCTATTTAGAAAGATGCTTGTACATATAAAATGAAATTACAGGGGTTCCTCCTGTAGGCTTGGTAGTTGGGGTAGTAGGCCTTAATTTATTAATAACCATTGTTTCTCCATATCGTGTGCCCAATAACACTTCTCTATAGCAATGCATAAATCAACCTCTGCATAGTTTGTGATCCTAGCTACATGTCATTATTTGTATTTGCATGACATTGAGTGTTGTTTATAGTTTTCATGAGTCCATGCTATTCATGCAAAAACTGAAGTCTTATAGAGGAGGACTCATCAAACCGACCTTTTGAATTTCATTTTGACAAAAAAAGAGTGGACACTGGTAGCGAGGTTCACATAGGTAGTAGGCACAAAGTTTTGAGCTCATTTCAGGCCTAGTAGTAGACTAGTAGTTCTTTTTTTTATAGTCGTAGTTTTTGACACATTGTCACACTTTATATTGCAGCCCCAAGTGACTCGGGAGTCAGAGTCACATATCAATGGCTAGTGTCTCGTAGTCATCAATGATTACTGGTCATCTTGCACAACTAAGCAGTGAGTGCATTGCATGACTGAGTGAGTGATTACAATTTATCATATTTCCAATATTTTTAATGATGAGTTGATCTTTATAGCATAGAAGTTTTAACATATTGAGAAATTTATATGGATGGGTAATTTCAAATGTTTCCATTCTTTTAAAATGTTGATATAAATTATGCCCTTCTTAATTAAAAGGGTAAAATTCAGATTTTAAATTTTTTTTGAAGGGCAATTTTAACTTTACACTTCTAGGAAGGGCTAGAACCCTTTGGAAGGGCTGTGAAGGGTTCAATTTTGAACGTTGCAAAGAAGCCTCAAATCCTCCCAAGGTGAACCCACATAACAAGTAGGCTATTTCAACCAGTCCACTCCTTCTTGGTGATCCATAGTTATTTTAATCCTACTTCAAGCTGCGCTCTTGGTGCTCCATAGTTATTTTAAGCCTACTTTAACCCACGCTCTACAAAGTTAGGGGTTTTGACTGGGACCTATAATCTCATATCCAATGTCTAACCAGGTTTTGAGACATTGAGAGGAGCCCACACATTCCGCTAAATTTAG
The DNA here is from genome assembly GCA_001517045.1 of Pseudotsuga menziesii. Classification (NCBI taxonomy): domain Eukaryota; kingdom Viridiplantae; phylum Streptophyta; class Pinopsida; order Pinales; family Pinaceae; genus Pseudotsuga; species Pseudotsuga menziesii. Next base: position 61,629 of record LPNX011200053.1, read on the forward strand.
CACAGGTTATGGTGATTCAGTGAATGCTTTGCATTTAAACCAAATCCAAGACATAACGTTATTTTGGCGGCACACTTTCAAACTTGGTTCCATATTTAATTGTTTTCAATTTTTGCAATATGTGGTATTTGGAGGCATCTTAGGATTCTCATGGCATCGGGAGTTGGGTTGCTACTGCTGAACCCTGCACCATATTCAAGGCTTTCAATCGTTAAATCTCATTTATGGATCACCGCATTGCACCCTTCTCGTTCTTCAACACACCGTTCTGACTCTCATTCATCCCTGCAGCCGTAGAGTCCACCAATATCTTGTAAAGGCATGGGGATTTCTTTCCATCCCGTGCCTTTAATTATTTTGTACTGAAATGGTGTATTCTTTCCATTCCGTGTCTTTGATTATTTTGTAGTAAAATGGTGTATTCTTTCCATTCCGTGTCTTTGATTATTTTGTACTGAAATGGTGTAGTGAATTGCCACAAAGCTGTTTGATTTGTTCTTTCTGCTATGCATTGTTTCAAATCATCTATCATTGAAAATATATGCTTGGCAGAGCACCCATTTGATATTGAGGTAACTAAATTCATCATTTCTTTAGCTCTTCTAAGTATTTTTTCTATGGTTTCTGTTACAAGGTTTCTAGGGTTCTGCTGTAATCTTGCCAAGAAATTTGAATGTGGGGTTTCTGTTATAAGCTTTTTATTGTCTTATTGACTTATCTGCTAAGTGCCTATTGTCCAAGTATTATCTAACTAAAATTTGATCTTGGTGTTACTGCAAACAGGACCATTAACTAGTATATACTGCTTGTGTTTGATAATGTCTTGGTTATACATCTTGGTTATAAGACCCAAATGTAAGTGCAGAGGAAAGATAGGGAATGAGACAGAGGAATGGAGTCAAGGAAAAATGGAGAACAAGACAAAGGAATGGTGCTGGAGTTGCTTCTCTCTGAATGTTGAGATCGTCCAAGGGGTCTAAAAAATATTTATAGCACCAGGAAACCCTAGACATTGCCTTTCGGTTTCATCGCCGTGCAGATGAAGTCATCCATGTTGAATCAGCGACGTGGAAAGAAGGAATTTTTTTTTCATTCACTGGAAACCACTCTAAGAAAATCTGCTCTTGCATTGTTTCCATTCGTGTTTCTTAATCTATTTTTCAAGTAAGCTATTACAGCATCATTTACTTTGTAAGTATTACTAAGTTTTTTTTATTAAAATGCATAAAACATAATTATTTTTCTGGCAAGGGAGTTCATCAACTAGAGCTCTGTGTAACTTTTCCATCCTGAAGAATGGTTAAGTATCTAATGTTTGAGGAAACTGAGGGAAATGAAGTGCACATGGTTAGTAAGCATTGTTTAAGTGACGGAGCCTTTAATTGGTCAGCTATTTAACATTGAAAGCGTCGTCGCTTATCCGACGCTTAGGTTCATTTCCTACACACTATAAAGGGATGCAAATTTGGTTTCTAGAGCCATGTTTTGTAACAATTTTCATCCCAAGAAATTTTAATGCAACCTACAACCACTTGACTCTTCCTTTCATATGATACCATCACCTTAATACCAGCTCTTAATATGGAGAACGTTGCCTTAATACCAACCCTTAAGGTCGATCCAACATAGGTAAAAGCATTAAGGATTTAAATGTCGCTTGTAGTTTGAGTTGCAGGTTCAATGACCTATAATCATCCCTTAACCACCTCCATGCATGGAAACAAATAATAAAATGATCTTTTCTAGATAACCCAGTTTCCATTTCCCCACATGCATGAGACTTTTCTACTCTATAATTAAAATATTCGACATATTGAACATAAGTTGTCAGTAATGGGATCCAATTTCAACATGGTGTTAGGTAATTTACAAAAAAATGGAAACCAAACATCATCCCTGATGCAAAAGCTCTAATTACATTCAACTATGAGTCATATTGCTCAGTCTTCCTTAAGAAGTTTGGCCATTAACAACCTTTACCATTATTGACAATTATGTAGGCACTTTCATCTCCATGGATTCGAAAACTAATCATTATACTTCCATTTCATATGCAAGGTTTGCATTTATGCATATTTGAGCATAGTCTTCTTGACCACATTGTGTTTGCATGTGACCATTAAAGTTAGACTACAAACTTGTTGCTTTTTAATGAATACATTTCTTTGAGCATGGTCATGTGGTGGTAAAAAATCATCTTCAACACCAAAAGGAAAGCTTAAAATCCTGTTGATGTATATGTAACTTCGGAATGTATTCTTCTATATATTTCATATATTGTAACCCGATGTTTATTCCGGGATGTATCTATTATGTATTTGAGTCATGTGGTCATGCCCCGATGTTCCAATCGGGAGGATTAATAATGTAAACAAGTCATATCAAGTCATTAGGCAAGTCCCCACAG
>LPNX011200085.1:5155-54079 GCA_001517045.1 Pseudotsuga menziesii
TATAGAATGCAGTTGAATTCATTTAGGATATCTTGTGAAGCTGTCAGATTGTTAGCATAAATTTAGGAATTAACTTTCTAATTCTATATCTAGTTTCCTTCTCCTTTTGTATATATTCTGAATTAGTATGTTAAAAGGTTGGATTCTTTGAGTAATGGAAGGCTTATTTCCATATGAGATTGTTGTAATCCCCAAAGTTAATCAATGAGTCTTACAATTCCTTGGGGCTGCTCATGAATCTTACAAATATAACAATATTAAGCAGATTACACAGTTTTAGTATTTGGGAAAGCATTATATTTTACTACAAAAAAAGAGGTGCATCAGCAGGTAAAGACTTGCACAACTCCTCTCGTACGTGTTTCTGGAAGGGGTCCCGTAGGGAAAGTAAAGAGTCCAGGTTCCTCCCTTGAACCTTGAAGTGAGGAAATTCTTAGATATTATAACCTTTTGTCTGAAATCCTATACACAACATTTTTGGTCTACCAACCCTTGAATTGCTAGTTCCTGAGTTTTATCTGTAAACATAGCAATATTACTATGAACCTGGGCAGGTCTGACCTATTTTCGGGGCTGCAACTTGTGAAAATCATAGGATATCCAATAATATATTTGATCCTTATGTCCTATTATAGTGCATCTACAGGTGTAGCATTGCTCTGTTACTGTAAGGGAATTATGATCTAGCCATTTCATCTCCACCACATCCACAACAAAGAAAAAAAACATGAATAGAAAAAAAACACAATAGATAATCAAGAAAAACACAGAACAAACCTGAAGGTCTAAACATTGATTTCATTCTGAAGGCAGTGGAGACCCAACGTGAAGCTCAATACCAATATTTGTCAGTTTTAATTTCTGTCCACTGACACCAATCTCATCACCATGTTTAGAATTGCCTGAATTCCAATTCCATTTACTCTTCTTAGATGTGTCTTCAAGCATCTTCTTAGATTCAAACAAATTACTTGTAAATCTAGTCCTCTTAGCCCAAGTATTCAACACAGTCGGTTCGCGTCAGAATTGAACTCCCTGTACAGGTGCCTAAAGGATAAAGAAAGAAAACAATTCTTTAGGAGCCCAATCCTTTTCAACCAACAATCATATATAACTCAGTGACTGCAACTTGGTGAGACCTCTGGCCCAATCAATTATCATGACCTTTGATTCACCAAAAATAGAAAGCTAGAGAATTTTTTTTTTTTGCGAACCATAAAAGCCCCCATAAGGCTAAAAGTTCATGCAATTGCTTTATTGGATCTTTGAAGATCGAGGTGCATGGAACTAATATTACTAATAGAAGGTAGAAAACTTACAAAAGTTACACTTCATTGCCAAATTTGCAATTTTCCATGACACAATTAAAAATGACTAACATAAATGACTAATTCATATTCTTCTAGCAAGTCATTTTTTAAGTCGTGACTAAATTAGTCATTTATTTTAGTCATTTTTAACTCAGTCACTTATTATCTAGTCATATTTGTTAACTGGTGACTAAATTAGTCGTTAATTTTAGTCGTTTATAGTTGAGTCAATCAAAATTGCTCATATTTAGTATTAAATCACTTGGAAAACCTGTGGTGACTAGAATTTTTAGACACCTAGTAGCTAATTCCTCATTTTGTGCTAGTGACCTTGACCTCTATCGCAATGGTCTTCCCTCCCAAATGGACCTTAACGAAAGGAAGGATCCCATGTGGCCTAAACGATCTCCCATCGAATGCAGTTAACATGGTCGTAGACTTAGACAACTCATGGGAACCTAAACCCTTCCAACATGATAAAGACATCACAGAAGCAACATCTCCTTCGTCAATCACAGTGCGCTTGATGGTCATGTTAAGACATTCTACATGAATCAAAAGAGACACAAAGTAAGGCAAGCGAGGCTGAAGTCCTGCGGTTTCAAATTTAATCACGGAGGAAGAATTATCATCATTCACACCAAGGGTAGAAACCAAAGCCTTCCTTTGTGAAGGACAACTCTGAAGTACTTCTAGTGCAGACATCGCACAAGGAGTGTGGCCCAAATCCTCAACAACAGAATAGTTCTCGACGGCTCGGGCATTAGGATTGTTCCCCGAACGCTTAAGGACTCCCTTAGGAATGCGAGGTGCAGCTTCAAGTTTATCCATAGGTTTTTCAATATGCAGAGTCCCTGGTGGATTAGGATCCTTTCCTGGGCTGGGTTGTGACGAACCATAGTCCTTTGCACGGGTCACAACTTTCACAGCATGTACCATATTAATGCAACCATGACCACTACCCTCCAGCAAATCTTGATCACCACCAGACTGATCATGGATCCTCGAGTTCATATTTTGATTGTGAGGTAAAGGGTTAGTCAGCACAGCTAGGCCCTATGCCAAGAATCTCAAGGCTTCATCGATACGAGGACACAAGTAAGTGAGGTGATCTTCCTTACAAAACTTGCAAGGAAATTTAACCTTACGTTGAGATTTCTTGTCCCCCCCAGCATTATGGGCGTTCTTTTCATTATTATTAGCATTTTCATTCATATTCGCACCCTTACGATTGTTCTTACCCTTCTTTTTATTCAGTCCGGGCTGTTGGTTACCCTTCTGGTCCGACGATTGCATCGAAAGCACACTCACCATTTGTGTGGGTTGGGATGAAGACGTGGCTTGTCCCAAAGCAGATTGGTTGATTGAAAATTAACTAACTTGTTTCACAACTGAATCTGCAGGTTTAGCACTCGCACAACCAACAATGCCATCAGCATGTGGTCCAGGTTTAACTTTGGGGTAAAAAATAGAATGCAGAGCATTGGGAATGATCTCATATAACAAACTGGATTGAGCATAAATCAAATCCAATTTCTACGCCCTAAAAATGGCTTGTTCCTCATTTTGCACTTCGGATGTAGAAACATCCTTCGCTATATAAGGAAATAACGACTTAAGGAACCATTTGAGGAGGAATTCCGGTGGTATAAAGGCTTTAATCAACCTCTTCTATCTATGCCACTCTTGGACTGGATTTATCCTCCTGAAATGTCAGCAAGATTTCTGTACCAACATCATAACGCACCGGTAGCTGGAATTGGTTAAGAAAAGTCATTGCTAGGTCATCGAACAAAGCGAATGCCCCCCTAGGTATCTCTATATACCATTTTGCGGTAGGCCTTGTAAGGGTGCGTTGAAATAGCCTTAAACAGATTGACTCCTGGTGTAAGGAATTCAAAGAGCAACATAGGTGAAAGGTAGTAACATGTCTGCTCGAATCCTTTCCTAGTTTGCCCTCGAATTTGGGTATGTCCAAGGGAATCTTAGTAGGGACAGCCAGCCAAGCCGGGTCATGAGCTACAAGATCGTTCATCAATCTCGATAAGTCAGGAAGATTCAGCGTTGTGAGGAAAGGGAGCCTAGGATGATTAGGTCGATGGACCGCTCCCTGATAGTTCTGATTCACATAGGTCTGATTACCATACCCACCATGGCCTTGGCCATAGTTCCCTCCTCCCGTTTGACCCATATAGGGTGGTATGGAAGCACCATAGTTTGGTGTACCTTGACTATTCGAAGCTACAAAGCCGTAGTTTGGAGAGTAAGCAGGTTGTTAATACCCGTACCCATAAGGTGAAGAACCCTGTCCATACTGCATCCCATAATAAGGTCCACAATTCATCACATGCAATGTCCCATGAGACACTCCGTAAGTAGGAATATATGCTTCGGAAGTAGGAATATACATTCCAGAAGTAAGAGTATACACTCTGAAAGTAGTAACATGACCTCTACAAGTATGAACATAACCTCCCAAAACAATGGGCGGTACGTGAACCTGAGACACAACTGGTCGAGTAACAACAGTACGGACATGACTCGTAGCAACGTTCCTGCCCGAAGGACCACATGTATGAGGTGGAGGGTGAACATTCAAAGAACCGGGGATAAAGGATGAAGAGACCTATGTAATTATGTACATGTTATTCCCTATTGCCACTCATCTCTGATCTCGTATCCTAATAGGATCACTAGCCCTAGGCTTAGGAGGAATATGTGATGTAGCTTCCACCGCCGGGATGGAAGGTGCAATGTGACTTCTGCTCCCAAACATCTCTGCATGGTAAGGAATGAGAATGCCCCTAGGCATAGTGTTAGGCTCAAAATCTGACTCGACCTAAAATGCCAAATCATGTGTGGGAAAACTAGACATACCATAACTACCATAGCTAGTGCTCGTGGGTTCAAAATGAGTCTCATCATCTTCCGGCATTCCATACCAGCGATGCGTCAATGGGGGATCAACACTATAGTAAGTAGGTCTATCATGAAAAGTACCTATCTCAGATATCACGAGACCTAACTCAGTCAAATCAGGTGAAGGATCATAGTTAGGAGTAAACTCCCCATCTTCCACTTAAATGGGAGAAGGTGGTTCAGGAATACCTTAAACATGGTCTCCCATCATGTGTGAACCAATGTGCAAAGTAGTCCTCCTGCAATGTCTATTCCTCTCTCCCAAAGGAGGAGGAGATGTAGAAGGTGAAAGTCCTGCTAAACAACGAGAACGGTGAGGTACCGCACCCGAATAAACAATGACTCAAAAAATATAAAAGACTCTCTATCTATGTAAACCCTAGGCAAGCTAACGTGCACAGAGAAATCACCAATAAAATCTAAAGCAAAACACAAGCAATTAAGGGTAGGATAAGTGAGCTCCAGAATGAAGCAGGTATGTCTCTCCTAGGAGAGGCTTGAGACTCCCATACATAACAAGTGGAGGTATGTAACCAATTATTGTGGCCCTCAGCTTCAATGCGTAAAGCGACTGTGCTAACCTGGCTAGGACACCCATAGAATAACCCCTACAAAGTACCCCCTTGATATCCTAAGTAAGGCCACTAAGGTCACCTCAATATAATAAATGCTCAGGCGGACAATGGCAGGAGAGATTGACTGTATGGGCAGGGTAGCAAATCTTGAAACTCTCGAAAGAGCCCCCAGATACGAATACAATCCTGGAAATATCTCTGGTGCTACTCAATTATGACTAGGGGTCATCCCAATCAATAACCTCTCACACTTCCTCGTGCTTAAATCCATTTTGAGAGGAGGATCCTGAGAAACACTGGTTGTACCAAGGAATTTCACACACTCACCTAGACAGACACATACATGTTTTTGTTTAGTGGTCTTGGAGAATTTACTCACAATGAACTATTCCAAGACCCTAAAACCTAATCTTGTTGGTGAACCCTATCAAATAAAATAGTGCAGTTCATTTTAATTTAAGCGTTGATTTTCAATGGATTTATTACTCAAAAGAGGTATATGGCCGTCCAACTAATGGCGTTATGACACAACATGAAGTAAAATGCACACCTAACAATCATAGCAAATGCATTGTGTCCATGAAAAACAGGGTATGCTACTATGTGAAATGCATGATTTTCTTCAAATGATAAATGCAAACTTTCCTATATGAAATCTTGACTAATACTCCAAAGCAAATCTAGTGCAAGTACTATGCAAAATGCAGGATGCAATGCATAATGATAAGAAAATATTTTTGGATTTTTTGAAATAAAAATGAGATACAAAAGCAAAATAATGGTTCTATAACTCCCAGACTCTGCAAGCACACTCAAACAACACTTAAGCAAAGTACTAAGCTAAAATAAATCTAATGCACTAATCCCAAGACAAAAAATTGAAAATGCAATGACAAAAACATTCTTCAAAACAGAAATTTTATCCTAAAAAAAATGTCTCTGGTCAGAAACAGGGGTGTATACAGACTCTAGCAGTATCAAAGGAGACTCAGCAATCATCACAATTCACCCAGCAACAATCCATCTTCCTCTAGAAGGAAAAACTAAGGGCATACACAACGTTTCGGAGTAAACCCGTGTGCGTACACGGAAACAACATTGAAACCCCCGTATATACGCAACTGTGACTTAAAAACTCGCGTACAAGAAGAAAGGTGCATAAAAATAAAGGCAAATAGACAAGCTGAGACAAACTTCATACCAATCAGACACTACCAGGAAAACATGCCCCCAGACCTGACACAGAAACAAGAGAAAAAGAGCAATTCAAAGTCATTGAATGCTGATAGAAAACCCCCAAAGGACAACTACTAGGAAATCCCCAGTGGAGTCACCAAATCTTGTTACGGAGAGAAATTCCTATGGCTTGGGGTACCACAACAGATAGCTTGACTCCAGAAATCAATCCTTTCCAATATGCAATAGAACTCAAATATCTAACACTAAAGGATCAGACCTCATACCTTATTCCGGACAATTGAAGTAGATCCCTGTTGAGCTTTCCAACTTCAGCTTGGATTGATGAATCACTTCCTCAACAACAAGTAAACAAGAGAAGCATATTATATATATTGGTGTTAGATCTATTCTAGCATATATAATCAACAATGTATAAGCATTTGAAATCATCCATGGATAAAATATTCATTCAAACATACATTATTGGATAGGAAAAGATATTTCTATTAATATAAAATCAGAGATTACAATGGATACAACCTCTACTGGCACGTCTGCGAATCGGAGAAACTAAATCCCCCACTTGGGCCTCTACCACCTCAATCCTCCATCTCTTGATAGCAAGCTCACAAGAAAAAGGCAATCTTGGGAAGAACACAAAAGTGCTCCAAGGGACAAAGGGATGTAGACTCAAGCACAAGTTCTAGCAACAATGGACTATAGTTTCTTTGCTCTCAATTCTCTTATATGCCTTCAATGTATCAAAGAGTTCCTTATATAGCTTTTCAAAGGGGTAATGAAAGGTCGAATCTGAGCAATATCAAGGCATATGGAAGGCCAGGAGTCAAGTGAGTCGGATCCATGTAAAGGAAAACTCCAAAAGGATTTGTATTTTGCACACATCCCGATGTACACGGTTTTAGGGGTCAAAGCCACGTATATACGCGATTAGGGGTTTAAAAGTCACGTATATGAATTTTCACATGTTTATAGGGATGGTCTAGGAAACATCAATGGACAAAAAATGGTCCAAGGGGTATACGGAGTCTGCAAAGGGACAGGGGAAGGCCATACAAGTGTGATTCACCTGGTGTGGTAAAATCAACTGTAACATCCACCACAACCATGCTGGAATCATGTTGTCTCTAAGTCATTGGAAATCCTATAATAAAATACATGAAAATAACTTCCCATTTCCATTCTGGAACTGGAAAAGGCTGCAACAAACCTGCAGGGTGTTGATGCTCAACCTTTACCTGCTGACATTTCATGCACCTTGAAATGTACTCTGCCATGTCCTTTTTCATTCCTGGCCAAAAATACTGCTTTCTAGTTGTAGCAATTATCTTCTGATATCCTGGATGACGAGAATATGGATCTTGATGGATCTCATCCATAACCATTCTCCTCAAATTTTCTATATTTGGAATATAGACTCTATTATTATAGGAAACAATTCGATCTTCTTCCAATTTATATCCCTCATACCTTTTCTCAATAATTTATTGCTGCAATTTGTCCTTTACCTGCTCATACAATTCATCTCCAACAATATGATCAACAATCTGCTGTCTCAAATTTGACTCGAAAATACTAAGAGATGCCACGTGCATTTCCTGCACCTTCCTGCTAAGTGCATTAGCTACCTTATTCTCTTTCCCTTTTATGTGCTTGATTTCAAAATCAAACTCACATAAAAACTCTAGCCATCTCGCTTTCCTAGCATTCAAAGTAGGATGATAAAACAAGTACTTCATACCACAATGTTCTGTCCTTAGCTCAACCTTCTACCCATCAAGTAATTCCTCCACATCTTGAGAGCATGTACTATGGCTGTAAGTTCTAGACCATGAGTGGCATAGTTCTTCTCAAGCTCCTTCAACTTTCTTGACTCCTAACATATCACGTGGTTGTCTTGCATAAGGACTCCTCCAAGCCCTTGTCTGCATGCATCAATACACACCACAAATTATTTTTTTGGGTCTGCAATCTTCAATACTGCTACACCTTTTAGAATATTCCTCAACTGCTGGAATATTTCTTCACACCGCGATGTCCATTCAAACTTTATTCCCTTCTTTTGCAAAGAAGTGACTATATGTGCAACCTTAGAGAATCATTTAGTGAATCTCCTGTAGTATATTGCAAGTCCCATAAAATATATTACATCTATCACATTTCTTAGAGTAGGCCAATTCATAATGGCCTCAATCTTCTCAAGGTCTACAAATATTCCCTCATCTGAGATAATGTGACCCAATTAATGAATCCTATCTCTGTAAAAGTCACACTTACTCAACTTTTCATATAATTGATGCTCCCTGAGCAATTGTAATGTCAATATCAGATGCTCTTCATGCTCTTCCTCATTATTAGAATAAATAATAATTTTATCAAGGAAAACAAGAACAAACTTGTCCAAATACCTACTGAAGACATTATTCATAAGGCACATAAATGTAGCTGGTGCATTTGTGAGACCAAATGGTACCACTACAAACTCATAATGTCCATACCTTGTTCTGAAGGTTGTCTTATGAATGTATTCATCCTTGATTCTTACCTGATGGTAACCAGACCTCAATTAAATATTGGAAAATACCTTTGCTCCTCTCATTTGATCAAAGAGGTCATAAATCCTAGGAAACGGGTAATTTTTCTTTACGGTGACTTTGTTCAACTGTCTATAATCAATACACAACCTGAGTGTACAGAATTTCTTCTTCACAAACAAAACTGGTGCTCCCCTAGGAGACACACTAGGCCTAATATACTTCTTCTCCAACAACTCTCACAGTTGCATATTCAACTCTAGCATTTCTAGTGTACTCATCCTGTAGGGTGTCTTGGACACTAGTGCTGCTCTTGGCACAGTTCAATTGTGAAATCAACATCTCTATTTGGAGGAATCCCTAGAATCTCATCAGGAAACACATCCCTGAATTCCTGCAACACATGAAATTTCTCCAACCTAGGAGTTTCATTCTCTATTGCCTCCAAAATATGAGCTTCATACAACTGGCAACCTTTCCTACAGAATTTCTTCAACTGCATTGCTGAAACCTGTCTTACTAAAATCACCTTTGGAATTCCTTTCACAACTCTTGGGTTCCCTTCTCCATACATGCATTCAAAAGTATTATTATAACAATCAAGCTTTACCTTGTTAGCTTTTAGCCAATCCATTCCAATGAGAACATCATAGGAACCAAGTGGTAGAATATTCAGGTCTATACAAGTGACCAATCCATTCATAACCAAGGGACATTTCTCTACCACTTCACTAACCTTTCTCTTAGTTCTAGTGGCTAGTTGAACTAACCAAGATTTTCTATGCTTTACTTTCTTAAAAGCATAAACCTCCACTACTCTGGGAGTAATGTAACTGTGATTAGAACTAGGGTCAATCAAAATAGAAACAGATTTCTCAACAATCTTACCTACAACTTCAACCACAGTTGACTGGTGATCTTCCTGGCGGTCCTCCAGTGCTGCATAAATCCTAGGGACAACCCTTGCTACTTGACCCACTATTTCTGCATATTGAATGTTGTAAGTTGGCCTTGCATCCTCATTCTCAAGTGGAAAATTCCTACGCATGTGGGGTCCTCCACATTTCCAACATTGTAGTGGTCCTCTGTTCTGTTGTGGTTCTCTGGGATTTTCTCCCACCACTCTGATTGGTTGCTTCTGCTGATTCTTGAAGTTATAAGGTTTGAAACATTTCTTCCTTTGGTCAAACTTCTCATTATTTGTGTCCTTCCATGCCTTATGGTAATCAGGTTTCCCTTTTGTTTGCTCATATAAATATTTTTCTTTTCTTATTGCTTCTTCGAGAGTTCTAGGTTCATAGAACTCAATTCGGTCTTTGTAAGACTGAGGCAATTCACTCAGTGCTATATCTTCACTTTTTCATCTTTGATGTACCTAACATACCTCAAAAGTTCCAAGAACTTGTTTGCATACTCTTCCATAGTTTGTTGTCCTAATCTCATCTCATGGAACTCTTTGATCTTATAATCATAGTACCTATCATAGAGGTACTTCTACTTGAAATACTTATGGAACTGCTTCCACTAAAGCCTTCTTTCACTGATCTCCTTTACCTATCTGAGGTACTCCCACCAAATGGATGCTCTTCCATTCAGATTGAAGATGGAAACTCTTGCCTTCATATTTCCAGAATAGTCCTGGACTTGGAAATATTTCCTCATCCCAAGAATCCAAGCCTCAGCTTCTTGACCGTTCTTTATCTCACCATTGAAGGTAGGCGGTCTTTCCTTCATAAAATCATCCTGTGAGTTGTTTCTATAATGTCTCTTTCTCTTTCCCCTGTGAGATGAAGAGCTAGAATCCTCAATGGATCCTTCCGAGTTAGGAGATTTACTAGAAGACCTTCTCCTTCTTCTGGTACTGCTCTTACTACCTTCTAGTCTTACTGTTTGGTACCTAGAGTTCATCCCCCTATGGATTCCTGTCAAACTTTGCAGCATGACTGCATTCAGTTGATTCTGCTCCTCCTGAGCCTTAACCAATATTTCATTATATTCCTTGTAACTTTTCATTTCCACCCTCAGGTTTCTCATAGTGGCTACAAAATCCGGGGGAGTATCTTGAAATATTCTCTCATTAGACTTTGTCTCAGCATTTCCAAATCGAACATTTTCCTCTGTAGCATCTTCCTCATAATCATTGGGGTTATGTGCATCATCATACATGTCGTAAGTTCTTATGGAAGAACTACAGCCCAACTTTTGCATTCCGCACTATGTGGAATGCTTCTCTTTGAATGTGACTATAATTCTGCCAAATGTGTTAATAAACAAAATTTGTTAGCTGCATAACATTCACATGAATTCATAATTACTTACCTTCATTTGGAAAAATCTCATACTGACAACCTTATCAAAAAAAACTTTTCTTTCACAACAACGACTGTTTGAAGGGGATGATGGGGTTCAAGGTGCCACTGTAAGGTGGGTCGAGGGTAGCGCCCTCGTTTTTTTTTTGTTGTAAATCCTTTAGTTTTTGCGCAATCTGGTGCACAAAATCACTGCCATTTTCCCATTTTTCTGACCCTGTAGATCTCACTGAAAAACCTGCTAAAAATCCTTGTTTCAACGAAAATTTTCACCTTTCCTCTAACATGGTGAATCCATCTTCCTTTTCCACCCACTGTCGTTGTGGGTCATTCTTCTCTTTCTTTCCGCCGTCGTTGCAACTCAATTTTCCCTTCCTTCCATCGTTGTTGTGGATCTTTCTTCTTCTTTCTTCCACCGCTATTGCGACTCAATCTCCTTCTTCTTTATGCCATGCATCTGCTCGACCCGGCCGACACTCATCAGCTCCTTCCCGAATTCTCATCCGTTGTTGTGGCTCGTTCTCAAACTTACACCCACCAAAGTCTCTGAACTCGTTGAATTTTTCACTATAGCAGGGCAAACTTTGGTTGTCGTCCGCCGCTCGTCAGCTGGTCCCAGCCAATGTTCATCGACGCAAACCCGATTCTCCAACTGCCATTATGAAAATCATTCAGGATTTTTCCCGTCTTGCCGTGTCGGAAAGGAATCCCGCCAAAGTCTCCGATGTTGCGAAAAGAACTTTAGTTGTTTCCCGTTGTTACAGCTCCCTTTGGAAAATGCAGTTGTCAGTGCATTCCTAGAAACCAACCACCACTGCAGCTTTCCTTCAACCTTTCTCAGCCACCATTATGGCTCATCAGCTCATCAGTGAAAAGATCTTTTTTCCTCCGCCGACGTATTGGCTCCAAACTTCATTTCCTTGCCGACATATCGGCTCTGATTCTTCTAACTAGGTCGATAGGAAATTTCTCATACTTAGAGAAATTTTTGGAAAATTTCTCTATCTGTGCTTCTTTTTCCTGCTCACCATAGAGGTAATTCTACCCTCTATTAGCTACTCTTCTTGTCCCATTGAGGCCCAATTCTGCAGCCAGGTATCTCTGATACCACACTGTCATGTCCCCACCCCTCTACTTAGCAAAGAGGATGTGACTAATAGAACTGCTAGCTAATCCTGGAAACTAATCCCCATGAACACAAATAAAATGCATTTAACTAATAATAGACATAGATGCATAAATAATTATCAAACAACGGAATCAAATTCATTCATTCACAACATTTAACATGTTCATTTGAGTTATGAAACAAAACACAGTTGCAAGGATTTAAACACAGAGATACTTATCTTAGTAGAAGCTTGTCCTGCAACTAGCTACATCGCTACAATGTTCCACCCAACCATAGTCCAGTGTGTTCATCAATCTCTCAACATCACTGCCACCCCCGAGCTGGGCATGATTTCCACAAGGAATAAGGGGAACACTAGCAGGCTCAGACGTATCTAAGGATACACAAAACTCAGCCAAGCCAACATAGTTGGGTTTATTAGGCTATACAGGAGCTGGAAAGGCTGACTGCTAAGATAGTAAGCTCAACTACAGAGATATGGACACCTACACCAGAACTAGCATAACCTCTAAAACATCTACAAACCCAACACAAGGAAGCATCCCCTTCTCTGCTATATATTCCATCGGGCTATGCCTTCCCTTCTAGTGCTATTCAGGGGGTGTAAAGAAGAAATCCAACCCTATAGCTCTGTCTGTGAGGATCCTGCACAAACTAGGTTTTTAAAGCAAGCTCAAAACCCATTTCCACTACAAAGATAGTCCAAAGACCAACAAACATATACACACAATAATAACAGCTCTAGGAATGAAGGGAGAACACTGCAAGGACAAAAATCAGGTATGGAAAGTGGGTAAAAACAACCCAGACTGTACGAGTCGATTTCTAGAGTTGTTTGTGGCCCTAATATGGTGAAAATGACGCACAACATCCAAAAATTTGTGGAGAGGATAAAACGATCTCCCAACGTGTGTAATATGAAGATCATGGCCCCTTCCAACGTGAAGGAACTCAGAAACACAGACAAAAATCGAGAAAGGAGAATACAAAATGTGAATGTCTGCCTGAGGCCAAGATTCCTCTTGCGTGAGTGTGGAATGTCATTCTCTGCCCACATGGGGAGCTGAATGCAACTTGCCTCTTTGGGGCATGCTTGCAGTCAAAGGAATGATAGTCCTGCCATAGATGACAACTGCCCATGAATTCGTCCCCCAAGGGAAATAAATACGCAACCAACTCATGGGGAATTAATTTGGGTTGGTGAATAAGAAAAGGGAAGGTAGTTGGTTTAGATGGGTTCTCCTCTTGATATATGGATTTTCCCCAATGGCCCCAAAGGTTAAACATCCCCCCCTTATCCTTAGGAATCATGCCCCCATCTCTTTTAATGTTGCATTGACATAGTTGGTTGTGGGTATTTTAATTAAAATGCATATGTACATTGTGTCCATAACTATAATGTGCCTAGCTAGCACAAAATACCATCGGCATCGATTTTAATCATTGAAACATAAAACGATAAATCAATGGTGGGGTTTTTTCCCTTAGCTCCGGACCATGACTAATTACAATATATACATCAAATACATTTAATGCAAATGGGGTCAAAATTGGGGTGTTACACTTTCTTATTTATAGTCTTCTTATCTCAAGAGATGTGTCCACTTGATGAAGTTTTTTATCCTTGGATAATGCCCCAATTTTTTATGTTTTCTTCAAAGTAAGGTACGCATGAGCGTGTTGCTTATCACAATTCACCTTTGTGGGATTCGGTGCACGTAAGCCGATGTCCTTGTGGGAATTTTGCACATAGGTTTAGAGCTCATATTTGTCTTCACAATTCATTGTAGCAAATACCATTTTCTTTGTGGGACTATTACACAAGTTTTTGTTTGATTTTCTTCATTCATAAGTCTCACACAAATGGTATTTGTGCATATCAGTCATTTTTAATGTTCTTTGTGGACTACTATTTGCGCACTTGTTGTTGGTTGTGGAGCTTGATATTCCAGATGTAGAGATATTATTCAGTCGTGTTTGTAACCCAGGTGTACTGTACACATTCCCCTTGCCTTGGGGTTCGGGCCAGCGCCCCGAAAAAGGGGGTTCAAGGGCAACGCCCTCGAGAAATTTTTTTGGGATATGTGTTGGCCAACAGTTTTGCGGACCCATGGTATTGGGTTAACCCTAGAATTTTCCCGTTGTATTTCCCCTATAAAAGAAAGCATTGCAAAACGACTGAGTATGCTATTGTATTGTATTGGAAGAGAGACTGTGAGGGCATGAAGAGGAAGTGTAGCATTTTTGCTGCAGGTTGTATCCCTTCACCTTTCTGGACTTTAATAAAAGGACTGGTAATTTCTTTGTGGATGTAACCCATCGTTTGGGTGAACCACGTTATATTTGTGTCTCTCTGTAATGTTTTAATGTGTTTTGCATCTTGTTAATGATTTAACTGTATATTTGTTGTGGCTCTTTGGTCATGTTTTCTAACAATTGGTATAAAAGCCAAAAGGTCTGTTTTGTTGGTAAACTCACAGGAAAGAAGGGTTCCTGGTTCGAGTGGGAACAATGGCAGAAGAAGGAAAGTTTAGGGTCAAGAAATTTAATGGCCAAAACTATCAGTTATGGAAGATGCAAATGGAGGACTATCTGTACCTGCCGTTAGGAGAAAAAGAAAAACAACCGGCGACTATCAAGGATGAAGAATGGGAGGTTCTTAACAGAAAGGAACTAGGAACAATACGGTTGTGCCTAGCTTTGGCGGTGCCCTTCAATATTTCAAAAGAAAAAACAATAGAGGGTGTGATGAGTGCATTGAGTAATCTCTACGAAAAACCCTCAGCTTCTTATAAGGTATTTTTAATGAAGCGTTTATTTAATATGAATATGTCAGAAGGTGGATATGTTGCTAAACATTTAAATGAGTTTAATACACTTACCAATCGGTTAAGTTCTATAAAAGTGAACTTTGATGATGAGGTTAGGGCTCTTCTAATCTTGTGCTCATTGCCAGAAAGCTAGAATAGCTTGGTCATGGTTGTAAGTAACTATGTCCTTATTTCAAACACTCTTAAGTTTGATGATGTTGTTGGTGTTATTATTAGTGATGATGATTTTGTTGGAATTCAAGCATGAAGGTGAAAATAAGAAATTTGCCAAGTCCAAGGTCCAGAGCATAGTCCAAGAAGTACAGCAGTGGTGGAGTTGTTGTGATCAGTCTCCAAGTGGGATATTGTTGGTTGTGGAGCCTGATATTCTAGATGCAGAGATATTATTCATTCGTGTTTATAATCCAGGTGTACTGTACACTCATTCCCCCTGCCTTGGGGTTCGGGTGCGGAGCCCCCAAGAAATTTTTTTTGGGATATGTGTTGGCCAACAGTTTTGCAGACCCATGGTATTGGGTTAACACTAGAATTTTCCCATTGTATTTCCCATATAAAAGAAAGCATTGTAAAATGATTGAGTATGGTATTGTATTGTATTGGAAGAGAGACTGTGAGGGCGTGAAGAGGAAGTGTAGTGGTCTTGCTGCAGGTTGTATCCCTTCACCTTTCTAGACTGTAATAAAAGGACTGACAATTTCTTTGTGGACGTATCCCATCGTTTGGGTGAACCACGCTATATCTGTGTGTCTCTGTAATGTTTTAATGTGTTTTGCATCTTGTTAATGATTTAATAGTATATCTGTTATTGATCTTCGGTCTTGTTTTCTAACACTTGTAACCAATTCCATGGTGGGATCTTTGGTATCATGGGATTTCCTCATTCTTCCATATGTATTTCTTCAAGATGACATTACGGTGAGGAAGTCTTCAGCTTCTTTTTGACATCATATATTCCTTGTCATCAATTGCAAATTGTTCCATAATGTCCTTGAAAATATTCTTTGAAATCAATGGACAATTCATGTTCAATACCTTTGACAACAATTCAATACATAATCATTTGATCCTTTCACATCAATGACCATACAAGTTCAACACAATTGCCCCAACGATTCTATTCTCAGGTTTCTGTCTTCTAGTCGGCTATCAATTGCTCATCATTGTCGATTCAACTCACGAATTACTTGATTGTTTAGTTGATATCCTCATCAAACCTTCACTGACCTGTCTTTCATCATGTCGCCTATCATCGACCGCTCCTGTTCGGAATCCTCGTGACTAACTCTAATCTCCCCATATACATTTTTTCCCTTAACACTGGAGGTTGTCAATTGTCCTCTAGGCACTGCCATCATCTATCTGCGACAATCTTCTTTGGACCCTGATGCCCCTACATCAACTCTCCTTCCGCCAAGACAATGTACAAATTCCAATTAAAACTGAAGATGAAAGGTTTTTTTACTAGAAGTAACGACCCTTTACTTTTACATCATAACTTTTTGTTTTTACAGAATAAAAAAAAACTAATTACTTTTAATTTTTTACATTACATGTTCTTATTTTTATTAACTCTTATATTATTTATTACATGGGTAAATTGGTATGTGACATTCCCCCTCCTTGAATTGATGATGTCCTCATTATCCTTGACCCCATATGCCTAAAAAATTCAGTATGAGATTTGTTTTTTAAAGTAAATATATTGTAAAAAATTTCAAACCATTTTTTTTCAAATGTTAAAACATCACTGAAAGTCATAAATCAACAAAAATGAATATTTAGTATGAGATCAAACAAAACATAATACTAACATGATTTTAACAAGTTCTATTCCAAAGGTGAAAATTGAGTGGACTCACAATTAATAACAACATATAATCATGCTATTAATTCCTCGTGTCAAATGTTTATATCATCACAAAATTAACTTGAGGAAATTCATCAAACCATAGATAAAAAGATTCCATAATTATTTGCAAATAATTGAAAAACATGTACATAAAAATTGAACACCAAGTACTAAGATGAAACCCATTTTTAAATGCCAATTGCATTTAACTCCTATAATTCTATATTACAAGCTCATGTGATCAATTATCACATCATGCAAACTATCACATGGCACCACAACATTGTAGAGATAAACTAGTGTGAAACAACGAGTTTCATCTCTAATATCTCCATCACTGATTCCAATATTTAAAGCACCTCCCTTTTAGATACTAATTTTGTCAAGTTAAGATAGGTCTTACTATTAAGCTTCCTCGTGAAATTATTATGGAGTCATAGCAAGGATGATCATGGACATGGTATGACTAGCAAACTATTGAGTAGTGGTGCAACTATTGTGATTTTCTTAACCAAAATATATCAACAAATTTAGAAAGGTGTGACTCTATAATAATACAACTTAGTTTGGATTATAAGCTCTTATGAAAATGATATTTATTATAATGTCACAATCATATTTTTATCACCACCAGGTCTACAGTATAACCTCCCATGATGCATAATCTTTTATAAATTATCTTAACTTTTACATAATACTATATATTATTTTTTCCAACATAATCTTTATAGATTATTATGACTTTCACTTAACACTACATCAATTTAATACAAGTATTTTATTGTTATAAATATTATAATAAGTATTCCTATACCAAAAATTGTACTTTTAACTATTAAATTCATATTTTTTTCTTCATAAAAGAATCATAATTTTATTTATTGCCAAACACCACAAAATTTTATTTATTGCCCAACATAAGAAAGCAAACTTACAGATTCTATTCTAGTTATAGCTCCATGGTTTCATATCAAACATATTCTGGTTAAGAGCTCAATGGTTTCATATCACATATCCAAAAACATATTCTGGTTAAGAGCTCCATGGGTTTCATATCACATATCCAAAAACACATCCACGTCTAGAGATGCATCTAAGAGGATCCAAAACAATCCCTTCCATACATAAATCATCGACTGATATCTACAAAAATAAACCATCTACGAGTACAATCTACATGATTCATATTAATAAAGCATACATGTTTCCCACACTGAAGAAAAAAAGGATATAAAGAAAGACATCGCTAACAGATCCCGATATACCAACTAATATGCAAATCTCAGAAGTCAAAGCCTTGAAATCCAAGAAAAGGCTTTACTGAACTTCGTGAAAAGGAAGATGGAAGTAACCAGACAAAACACCTTCTCTAAATTTGAATGTGTATTAGGTTCCATGAGTTAGTAACATTTCAGCCTTAAGCAGGGAGCCATGATCATGACCTAATTAATTTATCACGATAGAGGAATTTTAAAAAATACATGTTTTAAGGATGAAAAAACAAATATTCAAATTGTTGGAGCGTTAATCAAGATTCAAATTTCAGTGACAAGCTACTGAGAACCCAAACAACACAACAAGTAATAGTGTTGAGGCGTCCAACTTATTCTGCTAATCACTTCACGTGTTAAATAGTCATTATCCTGTATATATCATGCCTATTTAAACATTGTTCTGCGCTGCTAACTCTGCCGCCAGAACTGTTTATGCTGTGCAAGGTAGCAACCACTGTATATTGCGTCAATCACTTTGTCATTTTTATTCAAAATAATAGCATATCGATGTCCCCTCCCACGGTGTCTTTATAATTAAATTTGTAGCAAGAGAAGTGACATATCAAGGATGTGTCTTGTAATTCATGAGCTTAGATTACGATGGTTTATAATCAATATGCATCCCCTGGAGCTGCCCATGATATGCGTTGGAACGTGCTGGGTCGGGACTCTATTATGGGTACAAGCTGCATGGGGAATCTAAATATAATTTTTTTTTCGTTTAAATGTCCCACACAATTATGTCACTGCATTCCGAACAGTGTAAAGAGCTAAACATGGCCAAACTTTCGTACTCGTAACAATCAGATCCTGAACGTTCTGATCCAATTTCCAATTTATCGCTGACAAATCTTTTGTTTTTGCCGTTCTTTGTATTATTTCCAACAGTTGTTTCAGACATATCAACTAACGAATACATGTTTTGTCTGGGACGTGATCTGTTTCATGCTAAAGCATAGATTTATCTTAGTAGCATAAAGAAGCATTAAGAATCTGTAACCACTAATTAGTTTAGTAACGAGGTATTATAAGTTTGTGTATATTTTTAATATTAAGAACACGGCAAATGATCCATATTGTCTTCACGGCTTCAATTTATAAAAATAAAATAAAAAATTGTTCGACCATAATGGTTGCAAGGTAATTCCTAGACACTTTCAAAATGTCTCGAAGAGAGGGCGAGTACAGTCCAAAGACTATTCTCTTGTTTTCCCTTTTTCCAACAAATTTTTTTTAAGATTTATGGTTGTGGTTGGTGTATAATTTTACAAATGGTCTTAATAGCACGGAAGTAAATTAAACTTCTCCAGATATGCCCAACACAATCGAGTATGATAAACGACAACCAAAACGCCCCGCGTTTTCGGCCTATTTTTTATCAAAATCCTTCAAATTTTTGGTCCGAAAATGTTATTATCATCATTTTGTAATTTCATCATTTTTATTTGATAGTGATAAAGTAAATCCTTCATTTTAAAACCACCCAAATAGTTAAAATTGCAATTTAAACCTTTCACATTATGATTTAAACCAAAATTTGTCTATCTGATTGCTGCAGATTCCCAGGGGTTGGGGGCATTTTGGTTAGGGCTTATACTGCTCCACAATTGATTCTTGTAAAAAAAAATGTAAAGTACAAAAGCTATTAAGTTATGTCTTTTTCTTTTATAACTAATATCTTTTTAGGATTTATGTTATGGTTGGTGTACAAATTTATGAAATGTTTTTATCTTAATATAAATTTATAAAATATTAAAATTTATTATTGGTATACAAACTTATGAAATGTCTTAATCCTAATATAAATTTATAAAACATTAAAATTTTTATGGTTGGTGTACAATTTTATGAATTATCTAATAATAATACGAATTTACATAATATTGAAATTTAATAAACAAATTAAACTTGTGAGTAATTTTTGAACATCTTTTGACCTATGCTAAAGCCATTAGAGAGGCCTTGTTATTTCTTTGTTTTAAATGTCTTTTGTTTTACATAAGAGTGTATTCTTCCATGAAAGCTACTTTCTTTTGTTTTACAGTGTCTTTTTTCATGACAACTACCTTTTTTTGTTTTACAATGTCTTCTTCCACGACAACTACCTTTGATGACCTTGTGGGAGACTATGTTCTAGAGTTACTCAAAACCAAGTCACCACTCTAGTTCAAGGTGACGAACTTTGTCATAAAGCTCCTTGCCCTTGGTGACTTCCTCCTCTAATATTTTATTCTGACTTTTATGGTCTATTTCTAGCATAAAAAAATTCTTTGTATCTTTCGAGCTGAGATTTCATCAATACAATTGTCTTTGAATTGTCTTTGTCTTCCTTCTGTTATTGAGTTGCCGGTCCTTCCTCCACACCTCCCATTTTATTAGAACCTTAGCCATAGATTCGTGGTAATCTCCAGTGAACTCCTATTGTAGTGTTGAATAGCTCTCTATATGTCAAATTGAACACATTGACTAGAATGACTATATGAGAAACAATAATCCTCAAATTCTCCATAAATAGAGACCTGTCTTCTTCCTTAGCAAAGAAAGGAAAATGGAGTTGATGCCCACTTTTCTTATGGACATAGGAGTACAAGGAACATTAACCAATGTAGACAAGACATGAAGAATTGAGAGGAGAACACATATATTGAATGGAACAAACTTATGGAAATTTGATAAAAAAATTCCAAATTTCCTTTCAATTTCAGTTCAATGATAAGACTTGGTGAGAGGATCCCTAAGATAGCAAAGGCCAAAGGCATTCTAGTGAGCCTTGAATCTTCTTGTAAAGAAGCATTCCCATGAATCTATAAACATTTCCAATAAGTTAAATTTTGTTAGACCATTGTTGCATAGGGAGAAAGATAATGGAGTGAAGAAAATACAAGGTTGGATTAAATCCACACTACTTTTGATATCTGCTTTCCATTGAATTCATAAACCTAGACTTGAGTGAAAATGAATTAAAGGATAAGCAAGAGCCACTTCAAAACCACTTATCCAAGCCTTTAATTTGAAACATCAACATATGTTGGCTAAAAGACTTAAGGTATATAAAAATAATGAACCTGGTTGGGAGGATTGATTGTTACCCTCTCCACCTGAAATTAATTCTTTGTAAGTGACATGCCGAACCCTTAAATACTAGGGCACCCCATGTAAGAATTCCCTTTAAATACTAGGGCACCCCATGTAAGAATTCCCTTTATATACTAGGGCACCCCATGTAAATGGGATTCATTATATCAATAAAAACAACATATGAAAACAGAGCACCTGAATAGACTTAATGATTAAGAACATGTGTTATCTCCTTGGTTATGTTGTTCCCATGGTTAAAAAAAAACAACATATGAAAACAACACATAAAAATACCAATAGAATTTAAATATTATTACTTTCACTAATTACTATTACCTTTTATTACTTTGTTTCTACTTTTGTAAAATATATTATTCAATCAATATATGAACAAAAATAATATAATCTCTTTAATATTTGAATATAATGTTTAGTATCAATTTACTTAGTAATTGTATTTATTTATTTTATGTTTTTAATTGTAAATTATATATATATAAACAAAACTATACACATAAATATAATTATAAAAAATCAAAATTTTTAGCAATTTTATAAAGTTTTAACATTATATGTGTGGGGGGCTGCAATGGTTGGTAGATTTGCTCCTTGGGTTCCCTTCCATGTAATGTATTAAATTGATGTAAATATAGCTATTTAGTTATATAGATTTTAAATGTAATAAATTTATTTTAAAATAAGATTAATAAATTTTAAATTATTTAATATCATAAAAAGAAATTAACTAATAAAAAATTTTAATATTTAATTTTAGTAGCCATTTTCGTTTAGTTTCAATAATAACATCATGATAACTATTGGATGTTTCTACTATTCTAAGTACATCATGGTCACTATTCATAGTTTTATTTAGTTTCAATAATAACATCATGATAACTATTGGATGTTTCTACTATTCTAAGTACATCATGGTCACTATTCATATTTTTATTTAGTTTCAATAATAACATCATCATAACTATTGGATGTTTCTACTATTCTAAGGACATCATGGTTACTATTCACAGTCTTTTTACAACTACAAACAACTACAACTATCGACAGTTTTTTTACAACTATTCAATGTTTCTACTATTCTAATCAATACATCATGGTCATTATACACACTTGTTTTATTTAGTAGTTTTATAAATGAAATAAATCTATAATTTAGGAATGTAATTATATATTTAGTTTTAAATTTAAATATGATTTAAGAAATTTAATAATGGGTCCAATATTTTTTAATAAAAGTTAATATAATTATTTTTCTTAGTTGTTAAATTCTATTTTTATAGTTTTTAAGTTCAGCTCACTTTATGCTGAAAGAAAGTTAAAATATTTTTTTAATATAAGAATGAAAAATTAAATACAAATCTTTTAATATTCTATCAAGTTTAACTAAACTTGAATATTTTATTTTAAAATATATTATGAAAACCAAATTTGAATATTTACTTTAAAATATATTATGAAAATAAAATAAAATATTCAGGTAAGTAATGATTGTATGTCAAAATAATGGTAGATAGGTATTTTGGTTAAAAAAATTGATTAAAAATTAAAAATTAAAAAGAAAAAGAAATTGAATTTTTTATTGATTTTAACATTTTATTTTGAAAAAAACTAATTAAATAATTGTATAAAAAAAGTTATGTCGAATTTTTTTTCTTATTATTATTAATTATTTACACAATCTTTATGTATAAAAACAAATTTACTTTGTCAATCCAAATTACATAAGAGAAATCCTAAAATGTAAACAGAGATACAATGGAAATACATATAATTTAATAAAAGATTGCCTTTAAAAAAAAATACTAAATTATTATTTAAACAATTTACATATTGAAACATTCAAATTTTCTCAAATTATAAACATACCATATATATATAAATAAATAAAAAATAAATAAATAAAAAATAGAAACCTACTTATATATATATATATAAATTGTAAAATTATTAAATTGAATACCAGTAAAACTGATTAAAATGAAAAACAATATTTATTTTTCTGGATTTCATAAAACATTTTTCAGTTCAAACTTTTTTGCCATGATATTATTTGACATCAGAAATGTATCCAGAGTTTTTAGAGAAGCACAACCCTAACTGTGTGGGGATCGAATAATATGCATAGACTAATTTGGCCAATTAATACTCTCTGAATATCCACGAGGGGGCAAAAGAAGTTTAGATTTCACTATAGTACTGATCACTCACAGAGAAATGCGTTTAGAATAGTAGTCTACGATATTAGGGTCCAATAGATTTAGCTGTAGTACCTACAGAAATCAAGCTGTTCACAATTATCTACTATTACTACTGCTAAAGCAATAAATTGGAAAAACACACAACTTATTTGACCGTGGATGTTTTCAGGGATATGAAATTGGAATTACTGGGTATCATATCATTTAATGATGGCCAGCAAGTGTCTGAGAAATGGATATTTTCCGTGTCATGAGATCAGATGTTGTGCATCTGGTCTTTGAAAGCTGCAGAAGCATTTAGATCCGCCACCCTGCCCTCGCCCTGAATTTTTACCCTTGAAATAGGCATGCTATGACTTCTCTGGCAAGCTGCTGCCCTCCGTTGCTGGTTATGGATGATTGGATATGGATTAGTTTCTGCTACATTTACAGCCGTTTTACATCCACATCCGAACATGCCAGAACCTCTCTTGG
The DNA here is from genome assembly GCA_001517045.1 of Pseudotsuga menziesii. Taxonomy (NCBI): domain Eukaryota; kingdom Viridiplantae; phylum Streptophyta; class Pinopsida; order Pinales; family Pinaceae; genus Pseudotsuga; species Pseudotsuga menziesii. Next base: position 28,854 of record LPNX011200085.1, read on the forward strand.
AATTGGAATTGCCTTCCTTGTAAGTATTTTCTTTGAAGTTCCCTGATATAGAATGTTTGTTCATCTTCTTCAAGCCTTCAAGGTGTGATGGAAAATTGCCCAAACTGGTTTTGTCCATTAATGTATCCCCTGTGGTGACGCTCCAATCTACGGAGGCCTCGCTAGGTTCGTAACATGAACTGATTGCAGAAGGTGGAACTGATTCTCCTATGCTTGTAAACTGAAACGAATTGTCGCGACGATTGAAGCCAACCTCACTTGGAGAATAACCGGATTGAATACTGGAAATATCGTCCCTATGGCAGCTGATTTCAATAGAATCTTTCCTTCGATTGTAAAATGGATAGCCTGTTCCTTGCGTTGAGAAGCTTTCGATCTCGAAGAGATCCGAGCTCGAATCGCTCTCTGCATCGTGCTTATTATTTTCTCCATCATTCTCATGATTATATTTCAGGCCTTCGGCTTTCTTCCTGAACTGTTCTCCATCAAATTTGGATGGAGTACTCACAGACATCGCTGCATGATTGATAATGAGGTTCTTCTTTTCTTTGTCCAGAGAAAATCGCATCAGTCGACTATGTAAATCTGACTTGCTTATCTCTTCCATAGAGTCATCATTAGGTATTCCATGAAAAGCAGAACCTGCTAGCACTTGTAATGAGCGCATCCTCTTTTCTTCTTCTGATTTCAAACTGGATTTTACTGAAGATGGGTCGTTATCTTGCAGAATGGGAAAAGAAAACACATCTTCTTTAATAGAGGAGTTAGTACCAATAATTCTTCTCTGACAATGTCGTTCTTCAAATTCATGGGGTGCAGGAATAACTTCACCAAACTTTCTGGCATCTGTTCTGTGCTGCAAATCCGTCTTAGGGTCTAGCTTGAACTGCGAATTATCAACAGAATTGAGAGGATTTGGAAGAGATTTTACTTTTATCCCCACAGTTGTCTCGTTCACATCCCTGTCTGATTGATCTCCATCCATGACACTCACTGAAGACTGATGTTTCTCGTTGGACTTGCATAAGTTCATTTTGTCTGGATAACGGGATTTGGTGGAGCCAAGAGGACTATTCAAACGAGACGAATGCAAGGAATTCAGTGCCGAAGAAGCTCGCCTGGTTTCTGTTAACGTATCGTCAATCTCCACAGACTTCTTACCCGAACAAGGGCATTTGCACCCGAAGCCAGGAATACCCCACCTTCCCGTCGCCCTCTTTAACTCACTTGAAGGCAACTTATGGATTGGAGGTGTCCCAGAAACTCTTGCAAAATTGGAAAGCAATCCAGAATGGCTGTTCCAGCTAGCCTCTGAAGACGTTGTTGGGGTTGTCAATCCTCGAAAGGACGTCGATCTGAAACCATGACTAACATCCATGGAAGAAAAATAATTAGGTTTAGGACGAGATGCATGCAAATTATTTGATTTTTCATGGACCACAAAACCCCTATTTTTCTCTTCCATTTTGCCTTTTGGATTATGTATAGGCCTCTGAACGTTTTCAGTGCTTTTGGATTTATCTGCTACAGATTTCTTCTCTTCTTGACCACTGAAATATCGTTTGGCTTCGAAAATACTAATCTCAGAGTCTGTCATGTGCCTGCCCAAGGCAGGTGCTCTCTTACCGATTGATTTTTTCTTCTGTAGACCCCTTACAAAAGAACCAGACCCGTTTGAGATACCCATTTGATTCTCCCCATGACCATATGGATATGGAGACTTTGATTCTACCAAGGCATTGCCTAATGCAGATTTTGTTGCAGAGCCGATGAAGGAGCTTTCGATAGGCTTTGGTCTGGATTGTGCAGAATATTCATAATCCTGCGCCCCGAGCTCAAAAGATGTGTTTAATTTCTTGCAACTAGCAATAGGGGGCGATGCCACATCCAGACATTCCTTCAACGTGCTGGTGGGCATATCGTCAGAACCAACCATGAGATAAGAAGAAAACGAAACATCTCCATTACTAGCAGCGTCTCTTACATAAGCCTTGTAATTTTCAAGCTTTATGGAATTCTCATGATTCTCCTCAGTAGTTTCTCCAAAAAACTTCAAATCTTTTTGCCTTTGCTCTTTACTATAAAAGCTCCTTCGGAAGGCCATACCATTCTGTTCTGGAATAATCCGCACAGTCTTCTCTGGTTCTATGAATTCATTCGTTAATTCCATCTTATGAATCTGGCTATATCAAAGAGAGGGAAAGGGTGCAATTCCTTAGTGATTTTTAGTGAAAGAGAGATTTCTTTACAAAGTTGTTCAAAATTTTTCAAAACAAAGATTCCTTGCAATAAAGAGAAGATAATCAATCTATACTACCAAGATGCCATTTCCATCAGAATTATCTGAACTGAAGGCAACACTGGCTAGGCATTATCTAGCAAGAGTAGTAACTGGAATTCATAAAACCATAAAGCACAGCAGAAGATGTTGATGTAACCAGTAGGCTAGAAAAAATATTAAAATAATAAAGAAAAAAACATACATATACATATACATACCTCTGTTAACCGAGTTTATCAAAATAAACCTAGCATCTCCATCTCCTATTCTGCTGTAACCTTTCCGCCATTTCAGTGTACCTACTTAAAGCTTCAGATCCGTCAAGAATTTCATACACAAACCAGAAAAAATGTCGTGTAATCCAGATTGGCTCTACAAAGATATGCAGCCCCAACTTAACACAAACATATTTCTTTTAGGTTTGTGATTAAGCAGATGTCAGCCAATCATTCCAGAATAACACAATGTCTAGCACTGGAATAAGTAGTAACGAAAATGGAAAAATCTTTTTCTCTCTACACGATGCGAGCAGGAATCCTGACAGCAAAGAATGTGGCTCCTCAGGCTGCAATATGGCAGCATAGAATCAATTCCAGTCCTGGAATAATGCTGAAATATATAATCATACGGATCTAGCCACCCTTGCTCGATATTATTATTTAGTCCTCCTTTTCATTCCGTTCTGGCACTGCACACATTCCATATTATTGATTGCCTCCTACGTCAGTGAACAGTGTCTTCTGAAGCTGAGACAGCTGTATTTGATAAATCCACACCAACAGAGACTGCCAAAAACTATTTAGAATTTCATGATCTATAACTTTCTAAAGACGATCGTCAGTCTGACACAAGTGGCTGGCTTTTATCAGCCATGCCTTTCACTTCTTATGTATCTCAAATAAATTTCTATCATATTTTGGTTGTTTGGTTGTAAAGTTTCCATTGATTCTGAACTGAGTTCAATAGAAACTGAAATTTTAGGTTATCATTTTAACTGGGCCAATTATTGAAGACTATCCAACAGTCAGCTGTTTGCTAGGGAATACAAGGTGGGCACATAGCCCACGTTTCTGTAGTCAGGCCATACAAACCATTACAAATAAGAACTCTCACGAATTCTTAGATCTATGCAAAGTGTAGAACAGCGGGTCCCCTGTGAAAGCTGAGTCTAATCTAACTAATCATTTTAAGTCAAATTCCAATATATTCATTATGAGCTTAATATAAAATTGATCGAAATAGAACATTTTAACTCAAATCCCAATATATTCATATTCACTATGAGCCTAATATAAAATGGTAATAGAACTTAAACCAAGAACATAACATTTTATAACAATTATATAAAGTCAAAGGGTAAAAGTATCTCATAACAATTATATAAAATTAAAGAATAAAAGTATGTTTAAAAATTAAGGTATTTTTTAAATTTATGGTAACATATTGCAAGGTAAATTTGAACAAATTTATGGTGAGATAGACTTTAACAAATTTCTCAATTTTTAAATAATAGAAAAGTAATTTTTTTATATGATTTGAATTAAGTAATAAGAACAGGAATATAAAGAGAATATAAAGAGTATTTGATGGCATCTTGAAGTAAGTAAGATTAAGAAAGTGTAAGAATTAGTTTAAGTAATAGGTGTATGAAAAAGGGCATAAAAATATAGGAGTAAGTACGATTAAAAAAGTGTTAGAATATAATTTAGGTAATAGGTGTAGTAAGAAGGATATGAAAATATGATAGATTTATGGATAATATTACCCTATTAATGTTTATATTTTTGTAAATGGTATAACACTTTTATAAACTCTAATTTAAAATGAGATACTTCTTTTATTTTACTTTATTTATTTATATTATTAATTTTTTAAAGTAATCTATGGAATTTGATTTAAACATTTTGTATCATATATAATTGGCATATCTTTATTAATATTAATATATTATATAACATTTAGTAACAATTATATGAAGTGATAGAGTAAAAGTATTTCATAATGTACTTATATAAAATTAAACAATAAAAATATTTTTTTTATCTAATTATAATAATTAAGGTATTTCTAATATTTATTATAACATGTTGTGAGTTAAATTTGAACTTTGGCTGGAAGTATTACAACATTGCTTCAATTCACTTAATTTAGACTTTGTTAACCATCTTCAAAAACTTTGAATAAAAGAAAACTAAATCTTCTTTATCAGTTTTGAATTAGATAATGAAAACATGAATAGAAAGAATATTTAAAGTCATTTTGAAGTAAGCAAGATTAAGAAAGTGTAAAAATATAATTTAGATAATAGGTGTATAAAGAAAAGCATGGAAAGTCATTTTGAAGTAAGCAGGATTAAGAAAGTGTAAAAATATAATTTAGGTAATAGGTGTATAAAGAAAGGCATGGAAACATTTTGATTAATGGATAATATTGATATATCAACTTTTACAATTTTGTAAATTAATGATCTAACTTAAGACATAAGATCATTTTTATGTTTCACTTTAACTATTTTATATGAAGTTTTGAAAGTAATTCATGAAATTTGATTTAAATTTTTTAATATAATATATAGATATATCTTTATTAATATTAATATTAATATATATATGTCGTTGGACAGTCCCTAAAACTCCTTGGGAAGAAAGGATCTGCCACCTTTGTGAGAGTAAGAACATTGAAGATGAAAATCACTTCCTCTTAGAGTGCCNAGATAGACCAAATTTTGGTCTCAGGGAAAGTTAACCATCATCATGATATCTTTTTTCTTTTTTTCATAATAAATTAAATTAATATAAATGATTATTATGTAAGAATTGTTTACACATTTAAGATGTTTTTGATTAGAAATATCTTTTCTTTTGAAAATATATATATATATATAAAATTATTATGTAAAATTTAATATTTACACATTTGAGATGTCCTTGGTTAGGTTTTTGTTTTTAATGCATATTTACATGTACAAAATCAGTTGTGTGTTTATTATTCATATATTTAACTTTTTCTTAAAATTTATTTAGCTTTTTCAATTTTATTATATTTTTGGTTTGGTTTAAAGCTTTAGAAATAGTTTAGATATGTTATAAACATTTTTATATATTAAACATTTATTTAAAATTAAAATATTAAAATTATTTATATAAATTATTGAGTTTATATAATCTTAATATAAAAGAAATATTTGAAAATAATAAATATATTTATAACTAAAAATATATTTTTAACATTAAAAACAAATAATTTCAATATATATATTACTAAATAATCCAATTATAATATTTACATTTAGAAAAAAGTACTCACTTCAAAGTAAATGGTCTTATTTACCTTTAGAAAAAAAGTTCTCAATTGGTCTTATTTACGTTCAGTAAAAAAGTTCTCACTTCAAAGTAAATGGCCTTATAAATCATTCAAAATAAAAGGCCTTATAAATCGTTCAAAATCTTTAAAAGCAGGTGTAGAAAAAGCGTATCAGTATCAATGTTCAAACAAATAAAAAAGCGCTTGTACATTATCTTATCTGGCGAGTTCCTTTTAAATCGAATCCTCTCCGTAAAAGGATTGTGCACAGTAGACTTGCCTCAGGTGACAAGATATCACGAAACTTATGGGAGATTGTAATGCCTGCCAGGTCAAATTTGGCAGTTTATTTTAGCGGATTTGTATATTGTTGTTGAAGATATTGCATAATAACATTGAAACATTTCTAGTGATTGACAACTATTAGAAGGATAGTTTGAGTTAGCGTTCAGTCATAAAAAAATTTCTTTTTCAAACTTGATTTTTTTAGATGGTGTATAATTTTTCAACCAAACATTAGATAGGTCTACCTTAGACTGCAAGTACTTCAACTAGTTAAACCAAAATATTTCAACAAGTTTTTATTGTGAGCCACAAGTTTTCATCATACCTGTTTTGGTAGAGACACTTTTTACCTCTACAAACACTTATTTGTACTTTCCCCACACTTACTTGACTAGTTTTTACTTCTACCACACTGTTTTTAGTAGAACTTTTATAAAAGAGATTTCTTAGTCTAAAGACTTATAATATGAAAAACACTTTTCACAGAATCTCAAACTTTTACAGGGTGAAATAATTATGGATTCTTTGTGTCTTTCACTAAATCCTAAGGATTTATATATCTTGTCTTTTGGCAACATAACAAAGAATATTGCCTTAAATACAAACTATGAAATTTACAAGGAAGTTTCACCTTTTATAGAGCTTCCACTCTCAACACTTTCCAAAACAGAGAGAGCTTGGGCTCTTGAATATTCTCTTCTCTATTGTCTCTTTTTCACTCACTCATTTACAATATTCTTCTTCTTCTATATATAGACAGACTAAAATTGCTTCTTTGTGAAGCTAGAGACTTAACATTAAAGACTGTAATGACTATCTACCTAGAAACTGATTTCAGAAATTTAATTCTAGGAGTTTATATAATATTCATTCTGTCATAGAGAGTGAAAGAAACTGACATAGTATGCTAAGATCTGATACCTATTTGTGATTAATTAATATTTCCAGCAACATCTTCAGGTAAATGCAAAAAAAGCTAAAAAAATTTTTGGAGTTTTTAGTGAAAAAAATTATGATTAAAAACACATAATAAACATAATTATTAAATTAAATATATAAAAATAATGATAATAAATATATTCTCACCAGAGCATGGCTTTTAAGTAAACTTTTTCACATGTCATACCATAGACATTATCATGAACTAACAAATACCATAAACTCCAAAACCACAAACCCCAAAACCACACTCATAACTCACTAATCATAATAGATCAGATCTGTTGATATTCATCCCTGTCAACCAATTTGGCCAAGCATAGCCAATCCACCCACTCAAAACCAACACCCACCTTTTAGACATTAAAGGAGTCAAATTTATTTAACAAAAATAAACTTAACTTTATGGTTCCACATTTTCAAATTTATATTCTATTTGACAAAATATCTTTGATAACATATAATTGTGTTTTCTTTGTAAGATAACTATGCTCAAAAGAACCTAAAATATATCTGAATATATGTATGCTACTCTTATCAACCTTTGGTGGTATGATAATTAACACTCAGAAACACCTTTATGTCAAAATTCAATCCAGAACTTTCGCCATAGTTTAGTGATATGATAATTGACATTCAAAAACACCTTTATGTCAAAATTCAATCCAGAACTTTCACCATAGTTTAATGATGATTCGAGTTTTCGTTAAGATAGAAAGTTTGCTAAGAACTTTCACCATAGTTCTGTCATGATTCAAGTATTCGTTACGATAGAACTTTGCTAAGAGATTTTCTACGGTTCTGGATGCATCCAGAATATCAATTTTTTCATGTTATAAAAATTAATTGATCTATTGGAATGTTCTACAACTAAATTTGGGTCGGATTTTGATCCAATTTGATAACCATAATAGAAAAGTAAAGTTATGACAAAATTTACTTGTGTCCATATATTCCGAAATTTTTTTGAACTATTCCGTTTGTCAATTTTCAAAATTTAGAAGTTGTTATAATTGAAGCTCACGTTCATGTAGAAATTTGCTAAGAGATTTCTGGCAGTTCAGAATGCATCTAGAATCTTAAATTTCTCGAACTGTAAAATTCAATGAGAGTTTTGCCACCTAAATTTGGTTGGATTTTAATTCGTTTTGCATAACCCTTACAACAACGTGAAGCTGAAGTGAAATTTTACTTGTTTCCATATATTTTAAAAGTTATTGAACTATTCCGCTTATAATTTTTCGAAACATAGAAGTTCGTGAACGCTGAGAAATTTGGAAACAGGTTTTATGAGGTGAGACGTAAACAGGTTGGAATTTGGTATCACTTGTCAATTTAACTGTTTGAAGAATTTTAAAAATTATTTGACATATTCTCTTACTTTGATAAAAGATACGTAATTTTTGTCACCACAGTGAATTTGGCTCTGAAATTCCATCTTTGCAAGTTTGAGATTAGTTTGAAGATTTTCAAAACATAGAAATTAGAATTGGATCCATGAATTTAGGTTTATAAGATACGTTACAAGTCCTTCATGATTTTGGAGGAATAAATACCCTAACACCATTCCAGAGTTGAAAGTAGCACATGCCATTATGCTGGGCAAAAATGGGGGCAAAATTTGACAGGAAAGTCTGAGTGCTAAATTTGATAGCAAAGTCTTATTGCAAAATATGGTTGTGAAGGCCCGATCAGTACTCAGAGCGCAAAGGGCAGTGCTCATCCTTACTGAGCCGACTAAATTAGTTAGCAACATATTTGATTTCATCGTCTTGGAAGCACTTACTCCCTGTGAGACTGAGCAGCATCCATAAGAACAAGAACAGTAGTAGATTAGCATACCATAGAAGTAATCTTTTTTAGTTAGTCTATTCAATAATCAGTTAGCTGATATTGGCTAACGGTGAATCATCATGCATAACATATATATCCAATTGTATGATAAGAGATAATCAGTTTAGCCATTCATGGTTTTACTCAATCGTTTGGCCTCTCTCTATATTATTAAAAATGTGGGCCTCGCTTGGCACTTTAATACTGAACAACCTCGACAGGAACAGTAGATTAGAATAGCAATGTGGACCTCTCTTTGCCATTGTTCCACTACACTTTTAACTCAAACTTTATTGTTTAGGCCACACAGAGAACACTTGGATCAAACCATATTAACAGGCTTCCTTTTTAGTTTAACATAAAGTCTTGCTACCAAAAATACTTTTGCGATGGAACAGAACTTTTTTCCGAGATAGACTCACTTTATTTCTAACGGCTTTTACTGATACAGGATTTAGGTTGCCACCAACTTATGTACGATTAACTCTTACTTCCACGGAACAACATTCTTACTTTTCACAGACAGTAACTGGAGATTTACTCAAAATATTATATAACCAAATATTAAATAAGACTTGTGTGGGACACTTATGTGGATAAAAACTAGAATTTTTAAATCACTGAAATAAATATGGATTCTTTGTATCTATGGACAGTAAATGTAAATAACATTCACTCAGTTAAATTTCGGTTAAATTTGAAGAAAATATAAGGATAAATAAAAACTTGCATTAAATCATAAACTATGGATTTATATTTCTTGTGGTGGCATAACAAAGAACTATAAGCCATAAACACAAACTTGGAAATTTGGGAGGATGTTTACTCTGCTCTCAACAATTTCACAAAATACAAAATCTTGAGCTTCAAACTCTTCAGAGAGTTTTTCCTTCTTCTTCTGGGCACTTCTCTTCTCTTATCTCTGTGTGTATCAAAGATTTTCAATCACAGAATTTTAATCTTCTTCTTCTTATAAAAAAACTTCTACACATTTACATTAAAGACTGTAATAACTTTTTAACTATAAACTTAGCTTCAACAATTTAATTAGAGTGCTTTTTGCACCCAGAGAAGCTAAGCTAGGTGCTTCTGTAACTTCAAATAAGGTGACATATTTTAATAATTAAAAATTAAAAAAATGAAAACATATCAGCTTAAAAAAATTTACATATGTTTTAATGAAAATTACATAAGAATTATATTAATTTAATAATCATGTTTATTCATGAGGTGTAATTTTTTTTAAATGTAAAAAATCAAGATAAAAAATATCTACATCTCAAGAAATTGGATCTCTCTGGGTGCTTGATAGATACGGGTTAAGATGGATCTGTACTAGTTATACAAGAGAGGTGAACTTTTCATCTCTCATTATGACAAAAACTGACCTGCCACAGACTCTATGTAAATCAGGTAATAAATATCTACATCTCAAGAAATTGGATCTCTCTGGGTGCTTGATAGATACGGGTTAAGATGGATCTGTACTAGTTATACAGGAGAGGTGAACTTTTCATCTCTCATTATGACAAAAACTGACCTGCCACAGACTCTATGTAAATCAGGTAATAATTAATATGTCCAACGATGACGTTTTCACTCCCAGCTTGTCCTCCCTCTAGCTGTCAACATCAAATCTCAGTTAATTCTCAAAATCTCATGGCCCTACGGGGCAACAATTTCTATCGAATCTCAGAGACCCCCTCCGAATCCGTAAGACTCCAAAACAATATTAGATAAACTTCTCTGCATAAAATTATCTAAGAGACCGAAAATAGCTTTATAATACAACTCAATTTCCGAAAAATCCTGGGCCCTAATTCAAGACAGTGTAACATTTTCCTTTCCAGCCTCTCCGCTTGCTTTCCGAACCCATAAAACCCTAAAAATCTTAGGTTAACCTTTCAACATAATTTACGGAAAAAAACCTGAGCTTTCTACATAATATATAAAAATTATGTACGAAAACAAATATAGCTTGCTAGTACAACCCAATTTCCGAACGAAAACCACTGGGGCCCTTATACAACGTACTGTCATATTTTATTCGATAAATTCCTCCAGGCTCCCCGTCTTGCTAAACGCTAAAACCCTAGAAGTCGTAGAGTAATTTCTCAACATCAATTAGTAATAAACTGATTATAACATGTGAATACAACACAATTACCGAACATCCCTGGGCCTTAAAACAACGGAGCTGTCTAACTAGGGGACTTTTTGACTTTTATGCCCGAATCAGGTGACTTTAATATATAAAATATATCATTTTTGTTGTTGTTTGTTGAATGATTTTAAGTTCATAAATAAAATTAGGTAATAGAATAAACCCAACACCTCCACCCTGTAAGATTTAACAATGGTTTTGAACATTTTGTGAATTCAGTAAAAATTCATGACAAAAAATTAGTAAAAACTAACAGAGAACAAAGGTCAAAAAAATCCCCTCTTAAAACAACCCCGTGAAACATTTTTCATTGAATGCTAAAACCCTAAAAGTCGTAGACTAAGTTCTCAACGTTAATTATTAGACAAGAAACTGAATATAACCTGCGAATACAACATAATTCCGGAAAATCCCTGGGCACTAATATAACGCGGTGAAACATTTTCCGGGAAAGCAGGCTAATGATAGCTCTATAAGCAAGCCCGCCCCTGGGCCTGACATGTGATGGCCTTTAATGCTGCAAACCGTACGGAGGGTATGTCCAAGATAACATAAATTTCGAGGAATTGTTTGCAGTAGGATTAGAAATATGTGGTGCAATGGGGCATTACGTGGGTACGATGGAGAGAAGTTCCTTGCTTAGCGGTCGTCCATGCAAATCTCCAGACTCCGACAATACGTGATTTTATATTTGTGAAATTGCAGGGACAGCAGATGGCGACAATATCTCCCTCGTGCGCCCATGCATTCATATCTCTCTTTTTCCAGGTATCTTTTTTCACACTTAGGTAGTCGATAATGGCAGTATTATGAAACATGACAAAATGTATGGTCAATATAGTATTGTTGAATGTTGTATTTAAGTACTTAGTTGCAAGGTATTTTATTGTTTTATAATTTGGGGATTTTTCCACTGTTTAGTTGTAGATAATAGCAATATTATGAACCATGACAAAATGTAAGAAAATGTATAGTCAATACAAGACAATATAGTATTGATGAGTGTTGTATTTAAGTACTTAGCTGTAAAGTATTTAATGGGGTCTTTTTCACTCTTTAGTAATCCATAATGGCAGTATTATGAAACATGACAAATGTAAGAAAATATATAGTAAATATAGGACAATATAGTATGAATGTTGTACTTAAGTACTTAGCTGTAAAGTATTTAATGCTTTATAATTTGGGGTGTGTGTTGTTGGATTTGAAGTTAAAGTTAAGTATATAAGGTAATGTTATAAAACATGATATATCACATCATAATATGTAATATGGAGAGTTGTTTAATTGTTCCAACCATTATTCCAACCATCGTTACCATTGTGGAAATTCGATGGGCAAAATATATATCTTATAAGACAACACAATATTAATTACAACATGATGTTTAATATGGAGAGTAATATATATATTAAAAACCTCTAAAAACTATGCACAAATTTCAAATTATTAATAATGTTTAATGCTTTCATTATAGTTACCTTTGAAATTATCAAGCCTATCTCCATATTTGAACCTATGCCCTCCTAGAAGGAAACACATGTTCTTAACTCTCTAATCCCAAGCAAATTGTCTCATGAGGTTTTTAAAAATTATTACAATTCTCCTTAAAGTGGAAATTGTTTTACTTTTTTTTCTCTATATAAATAATTATTAATCATTATAAATTCCTTTGAATTTCAATTTATCAAGTTGTAAGAATTTTAATAGTTTTCATTATCTATAAGCATGTGGGAGTGATCATATTGTCCTTATTGCATTAACTATAAATGAGGTGCCTTAGGCCAATGGCCCTTTGTCTATAAGGACAATATGATCTTTCCCTCATTCTACATTTATGTATATGTGAAATTTTAGATGGAGATTGCACTGAAGGCTCCCAAGACATTCATCCCAAAAGTATACCATGATTTAATGAATACCCTATCATTGAGTTAGATATTGAATTTCTTGATATCGAATATGATGGTTTTTGTGAATTGTTATGGGCAGGATCCATACTGGGGTAATTTGTGTGTCGATTATCTCATGCTGAAATTACCAAAAGATGGATTCGTGAGGTTTAGGAACCCTTTGGCTAGCACTGTGTTCACATGTGAAACTTAACCAAAGGTATTTTCTTGTTCCAATTCAATAATGCCACCCATGTCTAGGAAATCCTTGTATGAAACCCCTAAATTTGAAACAATACCATAGTAGTCATAAACGAATGATCCCTTGATTTCTCAGTTGATCAATAGTACTAAATAGATTTCCTTATCTAGGTAGTGTTTTCTAGCCTACCCATGTAATTATGTCCAACCATTTTGTGAAATGTGACCATTTTGGGGGAAGTGATTTATGAAGAGACCAAGTTTTTTCCATCACTAGGCCTTAGTGTCATATATGTACATACTAGTCAACCTTTCAAACAAATGAAAGGAATGCATCTCAGTTTGGGTTGGTATCCATGTCTATCACTAGTGAGTTCGTTATATCAAGTTTACTAATACCTATATCCATTGACAAAGCTCATACCATCAATTCTGATACTTCCTTCTTTTGACCCAATTTAATGTTAAAAATACCCCACCCAAACCTCTTAGGGTTCTAAAATGCGTGATGGTCATGGAGTGAAGTCTCACGGGAGGGAAAAAGGGCCAACTTGACCAAGGACTAATCCATGAAGGACATATCCATTAATTTTAGAGTGAGTGCACAAAGTTGTGGGACCTTTTAGATGCAATGGTGGATTGAATCCAATCATTCAAGATCCATAAATCAGAAATCATCCCAAGCAAAGCCAACCTTGCAAAAGCCTAGTGCCAAGCCTTCCAACATGCTTTCCAATTAGGATAGTTAAGTACAACGCGCACGCGTTATAGTGATCCAAGAGGATATTGGTGGCCACCCACCTATTCCACTTGGACTCCCACCATTGTTTCTTTCAGTTTTCCAGTCTCCTTAATTGTAGCACAATTTACTATTTTTGGCAGTTTTCGGGTCCTAAAATTTGAAGCCGTTTTGAGGCCCTAAATGACATTTTTCAACATCGAATGGTCGAGTAGATATTAATCCATTCCTGAATCAATTTTTTTTGTTTATGGATGTAGTCCTTGAAGAGATATTTCTAACGATGTATCATGTGCGTCAAACGGAGGTAGTATGCTAAAGTTATGACCCCGGGAAATTGATGTACCAAGTTACCCAACAGGGCCCAAATTCTGGAATTTCACCTCCTAGGGTTAGGTTTTTGGATGTGTATGGTTTCCATTGTTTCTCAATAACATATAGGCCTTCAAGCCTCAATGGAACATAGAGTTCAGAGGCATGTAGCCGCCACATCTCTTCTCACAGATAATCTACCAGCACTCTAGCTAGTTTATTTCCATTCTGTATGTAAACAAGTTTAAGTTATTGATTAATGAAATGAAGTTTTATTTCCACTGCATATTTTTTTCTATGGTTATTTGTGTATTCTGTTGCATTCCTGCATAAATCCGGATCATATAGTGTACAAATACGTGCACGTGTTATAGTGTAAAAACACGCGTACACATTATGTAAAACTTGATTTATTTTTAAAATAGGTTGAGCCCGTTATTTTCTCCACAACCACGTGCAAAAACATGTTCATGCCGAGAAAAACGAGTAAGGGTGAACGTGATTTGGGTGATAAAATGAAAATAAACTCCACCTTAGGGATCAATCTCTTCCTTGTGAGGTATTTACTCCAAATCCTCTCCTGCTGATTTCCCTATTTTCAATAATTTCTATGCCCTAATATGTTCATTAAAACCATGTTTTTTTAATTTATACACCCGTAGAGAAATTTACATTCCTAATGGAAACCAAAACCCCAATTTACTCATAAAAAACAAATAATTTAGACTATTTGCATATGTATATTCACAAGCATCCTTGTGACTCAAAACCAAAATTCACAAATATGCAAAGTTTCTCAAGTATACTGCAAGGTTGCATAATAAATTTACATGCCCAATGAAAACCAAAACCCCAATTTACTCATAAAAAACAAATCAATTTCACTATTTTCATATGCATACTCACAAGCATCCTTCTAAATCCATACCAAAATTCACAAATATTCAAATTTTCTCAAGTATATTGCAAGGATGCATAAGAAATTTACATTCCAAATGGAAACCAAAACCCCAATTTGCTTATAAAAAACAAATGAATTTCACTATTTTCATATGTATATTCACAAGCATCCTTGTGAATCCAAACCAAAATTCACAAATATGCAAATTTTGTCGAGTATAGTGCAAGGTTGCATACAACTAAAAACAATTTGAAGTAGAATTCATATATTCCCTAAAAGACATAAACAAAGATGGTAAATCCCTTCCCTTTATCCGAAATATCGAAGTTGGTCGCCCAATAACATTAATAAACACCTTATAATTTTGATGAAACTTCACAATCCGAGTGTTAAAATAAGGTATAGAAGCTTCCCATGCTTAACAAATATTTCCCCTTGACTGAAGGGTACATTTTGGTTAAGGTCAAGACAACGGAGTTGAACAATAGGCTCTATGAACATCAAGACACATAGAGATGTTGATGTGTTTAATTACATACCAATCACATACTATCATACATGATAGAATCCAATGGAAACCTTGCAACCATAAAATCCATTATACACAAATATGTAAAGTCTATCATGGGTATATAGAAAGAGTGCATACAACTAAAATAACATCAAGTGGAATCCATACATGGCCCACATTACATATAAACAAAGATGCTAAATGGACTATGGAGTCCAAAAAAATTCAAGCTACAACAAATTATTACATATCTATCAAAATATTTTCCTATATTGGGATTTTATTCATCAATAACACATACTGCCACCTCTTCTAGGATTTATCCCTTGCCTCTACTCGCAACCTGGAAGTTGGTCCTGCAAGGGTATTAGTTAACACCCCACAAGTTTAATGAAACTTCATAATCCAAGACTTAAAATAAGCTAGAGGAGCTTCTCAATCAACATATGCACATAGGACATTTTATGTACATGCATGTGGAAATTGGAATTAATACAAATTTACGACATAAATTTAAGATGAAAAAATGTTAAATGTTTATTCTTTAGTGTTAAATTCATGATCAATTTTAAAATTTAAGTTATAAATATTTTATGTTGTTATTTGTCGTACATTAGTTTTACACTTTTCGTTGCTTAGAGATGTCATTATACTATGTGTTTGTTTTTCTAATGATATTTTATTTTATGTATGATTGCAATGGCTACTATGGACAACAATGCAGAGATTTTGAGAGTTATTAGTCATTTGAGAGAGATTGGTTCTACTTGGAGGGGTGGAGATGAACTTCGTCTCTCCTTGTCAGCATCATTTTTTACCATAGTGGATACCACCAGTGGATCAAATGATGCTTTGCATATCATAACATATTACAGGGAGACAAAAAGACAAGAATATGCTGATAGATTGAGCTAAAATGAGATTAAGAAGCTCAAAATAACAAAAGAGAATATATATACACTATTTAGAGTGCATGGGTCGAATGACATTCCAGAGAGAAGCAGACCACATAATTCCATTGAGTGGTGCATCTGTCAACCAATTAGAGACCATTGGATGGGCCTATGGTACATGGTTTTTGATATTCCCCCACACAACAATAAGGAAGTACCTCTATACTTCCTATGGAAACTTTATGCAGAGTTTGTGATGGGAAAAAATGTCAACTATTTTGAGATGTTGGGGTTCCACGGCGCTGGTAGGGGGATACCCCAAAATCAACCCAATGCTAGGAATAAAGATGCCAATTGACAGATACCTCCACCCCATGTCCAGCTACTGAGTGCATACATCCCTCCTACACATGATATGATTTTCCAGACATAGGAGGCCTTTCTTACGCTAGCTAAGATGATTTCTCGACACACCACAACTATTGACCAAGCAGGTCCCTCTTCCTCTGGTGGGGTGCAGCCACCAACTTCTGGTGGTAGAGGACCATATATTGGTGGGGATAGACCGACATCCCATGTGCCTAAGAGAAAGTCACGCGTGTTCACAATGTGTGGTCAATCCTGTTATGGTCGTGGACCAACACATGGTACCCCTACGATGACTAGTGGTCAGGTAAGGACATTGTAAAAGCTCTATTGTTGTTCAATTTAATTTTTCCATATTATACACATATTGAAATATTCTTAATATATGCAATTTTTAATCTTGCAAGAGCTTGATGCATCTAAGGGGACTGGTAGTGTACCCGATGTCGTTGTATCTGAGGCTCAAAGAACCAACAGTGAGGTAATATTTCAACATGTTTCTTTTTGTTAATGCATGTGTTAGTTAATTAATTTTTTAAGTGGTCTAATATTTACATTTTTTGAAGTTGTAGGAACCACATTTTGAACTGGATGTCAGAGACATTGATCTTAGTGAATTTCCCCCAGGTGGATTTTAAGATTACCTTAGGAATGTAAGTACATGGTTAATGACCGAATCTTGTTCAATTTATTTATTTATTACTGTACACTCCTTTATAGATTGCTAATCTTTATAATTCTTAAAGTTGTAGGTTCTATCTAGCTCTGCAGACGGGTAAGAAATTGCTAGCACTGGTCTCTCCCATGGGGGGGATATGTCCCAAGAAAAGGTAAGTATATTACAACATGTTAGTTTTTCAGTACATGTTATTCCATCCATTCATATCCATGTCTAACTATCGTAACAATTTATGATTGCAGACATCAACACAAATCCCTACACCACCTATTTGGTGTGGATATTCCCATAGTCCAAATGTATATAATCATGTTTTCTACACCAGATAACCCTCTTTCGTAAAAAGAGAGGGTGTGCATGACGATTAACCTGTTGATTCCACAATAATGTACACACTTCTAATGGCACTTGTTGGTTATCTTTCAATTCATTTCACAACTAGTTTTTCTTAATGTTATTTCCACATGTTACAACATTAGGATGTAGAGTCTTCCATGCCATACCTTAGCAGGGTTGATGATGTTATCCATGCAATGGGGATAAGTCACACATAGGTATCTACTTAGATATTTGTACATGTATAGTTCATTAGTATTGTGTATGGACATGCACGATGTCTAACTATTTTATCATTTGGTGAATGTATGCATACCCTGGTCCATTATTGAATGTGACTGAGGTTGATGTTCAACCTATGACTCCCCTTGCTACTGAAGAGAACCAGTTCCATTCCCTAGAACAAATGTTTTCGGTGAGATGTTCATTATTTACATTATTGGTTAGTGCTTTCTCATGCATGTACATGTTGATAATTGTTGAGATAATTGATATAGTTTTTTTATTCACATAGAATCATTGTAGAGAGACTCTCTACAAGGAGGAGGATAGCAGAGGAACTTATACCTCAGATGAATGCGGTGAGTGTTTTTTTTATTTACAATTGAGTCGTTTTTTAATTTTTCAAACTTTTTTAGTGTTGGACAATATTAGTTCAGTTATTTGATCAAGAAATACCATCCTTATTTGCAGTCACCAGAGATGCACAGTGGTTGTGGACAAAGGAAACAAGCATTAGAGTCAGGAAAAAACAAGAGAAAGTCAGGGTTTTTATGTGTTAGTCCAAGACAAATATGCACAGTTGTGTACAAGAGGAAGTTAGAGTTTATGGGAACAGTCTAGGACAAATGTACTTTTGTTTGCATGTACATCAATGATGTTTTTGATACATGTACATTGATAGGCCATCCAAGGGCCTTCTATTTTTGTATTATAACTTCAATGATATAAAAAATATTTCATATCAAGGCTCTTGATATCTTCATAGTTCAGTATTATGTGTGATCATACATGTGTGGCCAAGAATGTTTCTATGTGTAATGTTCCCAATTTTTTATAGATTTTATGATTGCATGGACATAACGGTTATAAATTTGAGAACAATGCATAATTACAATATTATGTAATGACAACAATGTATATTTAATTATATTTCCACCACAATCCAGTTGCATATACAATGTTCAATTAACAATGTTAAACAGTTCACAAAAATGCAACATACCTAACACACATAAGCACCCAACACACCTAAGAAACTAACCCAACTAAGTGGAATACAAAAGCACCCTACCCACATAACAAACTAACAAAAATTTAAAGGATGCAAGAAGTTGACACACTTAAGTGATGCACCTGTGTGGTCTACATAAATGAAATTGGTGTTTGGCATGATGTCTTTCATCTAACAAATATATGGGATACACATCAAACCTCAAATTATCGAAGTATAAGGTTGATTCAAAATAATGGTTATGATTCCTTATTGTTGTATCTCATGCACATTATTTTATCATTTTGTTACTGTACATGGAATTTGTTGAATCACCTCGATGACCAACTTTAACACAGTGACCAATGGATTGTTAAAGTTGAAAGAGATGAAAATTATGTGTGATTTTATTACAGTTTAAATTGATTGGAGAATTACTATTATGAATCTTGTTTTTTTATTTATGTTTATGTATTGAAGTATATTTATTTACCTATGTCAAATATGAACTAACCCTAAACTTTAACAGTATACCCCAAACATAATTACAAATGACTTGAAAACTTTAAAGGACCATTATTTCAGAGTTCTTAATGAGTTTCAACATTACTCATTGTTATTGTTGTACATGTTTCTAAAATGAAAGTGATGAACTTGAGCCCACAAGTTTGTATTTGATTGAATTCCAGGACCTGAACATAGAGTTCTTATATCGAAGTATTGTATGGAAATCGAGTATGAACAACACCCTAGTGCTCTAGCTCGACCCTTTGCATGATGAATGCCTTTGTGTGATGAATGTGACTAATAATTAATGTGATAAACTCTTGAATCGAGTATGAACAACACCCTAGTGCTCTAGCTCGACCCTTTGCATGACAAATGCCTTTGTGTGATGAATGTGACTAATAATGAATGTGATAAACTCTTGTGTACTTTATTGGACCTATTATTTCCATAGCATTATTTTAAAAATTTATCTAATTTATATTTATTGTATGCTCTACTTTCAAAATTTAGCCAGTAGTATAGTTAAATCGTTTGATTATAAGAGGAATATTAGGAACAAAATGTAGTAATAAAGTAGTGTTATTATATGTGAATCCAATGTGTAACTATTAATAAAACATAGATATCCGATCCACGATCACCATTCTATGGCACATTGAAGCTCACCTCCTACAAGCTTTCGAGGACACCTATTAAATCTCTACCTGAGGCATAGATTTCCAACCGTGCATCAAAAATGGGTTTCGGGGGGGTCATGAAAGTGTGTTTAGAAATTTTTCATGTGGGAATTCTAGCCACAAGTTCTCAGTTCACGTATTTTCAAAGTTGACCCCTATGTGTAAAAAATTCACTTTCCCTTACTCAACAAAACCCTAGTTTCCAAAATTGACCTAAAACATGATCCCTTATTCATGGATCCAGAGGAAATATCCACCACTGGAACTATCATGATGTACAGAATCCAATGGAGTCAATGGTTTGTCGATCTGAGCTACATTCATCATTCTATGGCACGTTGAAGCTCACCTCCTACAGGCTTTAAGGGACACCTATTGAATCCCTACCTGGGCATAGAATTCCAACTATGCATCAAAAATGGGTTCTAGGGGGTCATGAAAGTGTGTTTATAAATTTTCCATGTGGTAAATATAGCCACAATTTATCGCTCAAGGACTTTGCAAAGTTGACCCCTATGTGCTAAAATTACACATTCCCTTACTAAGCAAAAAACCTAGTTTCCAAAATTGACCTAAACCAAGATCCATTATCCATGGAGCCAGAGGAGAGGGCCACCCCTTGAACTATCCTGATGTCCTAAATGCAACAGAGTTAACGGTTCGTCAATCTGAGCCACGATCAAAATTTTATGGCATGTTGAAGCTCACCTCCTACAGGCTTTAAGGGACACATGTTGAATCCCTACGTGGGGCATAGAATTCCAACCGTGCATCAAAAATGGGTTCCGGTGGTTCATACAAGATTTTTTAGGGAGGTTCAATGTGGGAATTATAGGCACAAGTTCACGACCAAGGAATTTTCAAAGTTGAACCCTATGTGCTAAAATTTTACATTCCCTTACTAAGGAAAGCCCTAGTTTCTAAAATTGAGCTAAAATAGGATCCCTTGTCCATGGATCAAGAGGGGAGGTCTACCCCTAGTACTATCTAATATCTCTATGTATTGAATCCAACATATTTTATGTTTCTTTGATCCGAGCCACAATCATCATTCTATGGCATATTGAAGCCCACCTCCTACAAACTTTCAGGGACAATTGTTGAATCCCTACCTGGGGCATAGAATTCCAACCGTGCATCAAAACTGGGTTCTGGTGGATCATGTAAGTGTGTTTATGGATTTTCCATGTGGGAACTCTAAAGAAAAGTTCATAGTCAAGGAATTTACAAAGTTGACCCCTATGTGCTAAAATTTCACACCCACTTATTAAGGAAAACCCTAGTTTCCAAAATTGACCTAAAACATGATCCCTTGTCAATGGATCCAAAGGAGAGGGCCACCCATAGCACTATCTCAATGTCTTTAATTCAATGGATTCGATGGTTTGTCGATCTCAACCACAATCATCATTCTATGGCACATTGAAGCACACCTCCTACACGCTTTTAGGGACACATATCGAATCCCTACCTGGGGCATAGAAATCCAACCGTGCATCAAAAATGGGTTCTAGTGGTTCATGCAAGCATGTTTAAGGAGGTTCCATGTGGGAACACTAGCCACAATTTCACGGTCAAGGAATCTGCGAAGTTGACCCTTATGTGCTAAAATTTCACATTCGTTTACTCAACAAAACCCTAGTTTCCAAAATTGACCTAAAACAATATCCCTTATCCATGGAGCTATAGAAGAGTGACGCCCCTATCACTATCCCAATGTCATAAATCCAACGAAGTCATTTTTTTTCAATTTGAGCCACGATCATAATTCTATGGCACGTTGAAACCCACCTCCTACAGGATTTCAGAGACACATGTTGAATCCCTACTTGGGGCATACAATTCGAACTGTGCATAAAAAATGGGTTATGGTGGGTCATGTAAGCGTGTTTAGGGAGGTTACATGTGGGAAATATGGCCACAAGTTCATGGTCAAGGAATTTTTAAAGTTGAACCTTATGTGCTAAAATTTCACATTCCCTTACTGAGAAAAACCCTAGTTTCCAAAACTGACCTAAAATAGGATCTTGGTCCATGGAGCCAAAGGGGAGGGCTACCCCTAGCACTATACCGATCTACTGAATCCAATGGAGTTGATTGCTCATCAAACCAAACTATGATAATCATTCTATGGCATGTTCAATCCCACCTTCTATAGGCTTTTAGGGACACATATTGAATCCCTCCGTGATCCCTCCCCGGGGCATAGAATTCCAATCGTGCATCAAAAATACGTTCTGGTGGGCCATGCAAGCTTGTTTAAGGAAGTTCAATGTGGCAAGGATAGACACACATTCATGGTCGAGGAATTTGCAAATTTGACCCCTATGTGGTAAAATTTCACATTCCCTTATTGAGAAAAACCCTATTTTCCAAAATTGACCTAAAATAGGATCCCTTGTCCATGGATCCAGAGGAGAGGGCCATCGCTAGCACTATCTCAATGTCCCAAATCCAATAGATTTGATGGTTTGTCAATATGAGCCACGGGTAGGGATTCAACATGTGTCCCTGAAAGCCAATAGGTAGTGACCTTCAACATGCTTCTCTCTCTTCTGCAACCTTCTTTCATATTTGAATTCATGCATGCCTGAGGATCCTAATATTCACAAAATTAAATAGAGAAGATGATTTTTTATCAAAAAACTTCACATTTATTACTAATGTATTAGATCTATCACTCATTAAAGATGTTCCACAATTGTATCAATTATATATACTATAAACTCGATATTTATGTTAAAAATTGAATATCACCACTAGGATTGTAAGTGGACCCCAAAAAAATCACTAAAAAATTGTCCAACAACAAAGAGTCTTTTAATATCACCAGTACTGGATGCTCTTGATGTAGTATGTCATGTGGACACTATTCTTTTTTTCTTCATTTCACAATGTTAAAAATTGATCTCCATCATAGGATACAATTTTAATGGTTTACTAACACAAGGGGCTACAATACCTCACCTTTCATGGATCACTATGATCGATTTGCTACCAAGCCCTTAAGATTAAAGTGGCTCTAATAGCATATTAATAAATAGAACATATGAGCATGACTTGATGGAAAATGACTAAGCCACTCCTAACACTTGTATTCATCCAATGATATAACTTTGTAGTACATGGATCTACCAACCTATAAATATATATCTCTCTAACAACTCATCAGTGGACGACGATGGCACTTCATATGTATATAAGGATAACAACTCATAATAGGTGATCTCAGTATTTGTGATATATAGGGACTCAATGGATACCACTTGTAATTACATTATCTAAATTAAAAGAGATCAAGCTTCATCCATATCAATATGACTACCCTTCCTTCCAATCGATGTGATTACCTTTCATCTCAATTGATGTGATTTCTTTCATTCTTATAATTTCAATCTCCTTTTATTAAAAGATTAGTGGTCTCCTTCATTCTAATGTTTGAATGTTTGATATGAGATATTGGTCAATGGTGACATCAAATAAATGGTACAAGTGATCTATAAATGATAGTTAGTGGCTCCAAACTATGTTTTCTAGGATTTTGAGCACAAACAAGGGTTTCTAGGGTTTAGAATTCAAACTAGGGTTTACGGTACAAACTAGGGTTACTGGGATTGGCTCTTGATGTCGTATGTCATGTACTATATGCTATTGATTTAGTATGTAGTATGTCAGTAATGGATTCTCTTGATGTAGTATGTCATGTAGATACTTCTCTTTTACTTCATTTGACAATCTTAAAAAATACTCTCCATCATATGCTACAATTTTAATGGTTCACTAACTCAAGGGGCTACAATACCTCACCTTTAGTGGGTCACGAATTTCACACAAACTAGTGTCTAAAATAGTGTCTAGGCTAAAAACTATAGTTTTTAGGGTTTATAATTCAAGCTAGGGTTTACGATACAAACTAGGGTTACTAGGATTGGCTACAGGGTTTGTAAGCTAGGATTTATAGGATAGGATTGGCTAGGGTTATTAACCATGGTAATATTTTTATACCTTATTTTAACAATTTCATTAGGAAGTTCCATGAAAACTTGGGTTGTTGACTAATGTCCTTAGAGGACCAACTTCGAGATTCAAGGAAGATGCAATAGAGATATCCCAAATAGAGTACTAGATAATGGTCTAGGGATATATGGCATGCGTCATGTAAGTATGAATATAATAAAACAAATCCATGATGAATCTTATGCAATTTATCAAGTTGTACAAGTATATGCAATTTATAAATCTATCAATTTGTCAATCTATCAAGTTGTAAATAATCAATGAGACCACAAAACCAAAATCATGACATTTGCATGTACATCACATACTTATAACATAGTACACTTGAATACCATGCATACCACATAACTATCTATTTACATGTGGTCATTCGACTAGACCATCAATATCACCTCTCATACCAACGGTATCCTTTAACATCTTGTGCTCGAAGTAAGGTAAAAAGTAACATGACTTTGATGAGTTCTTGCTTGGAACTGTTTGCAATTAGAGGTTTTTTTCCAATAACTAAGTTTGTATAATGGTATACAATTTGACCTCGTATTAAATCTTCAAATACATAACCTTTTTTATTTTGTGCATGTGCAACCAATGTCAAATATTCTCCTTTGATAACCATCGACCCAATTGGAAAATCATTGCCCTCAAAGTTGCTTAATGAGACAATGAGGTTCTTTTTCCCATCTAAGAAACATTCCAACCAGTATTTTGTCTACCCTTCATTTCCTCTCAGAGAAACCACTATGTATACATGCCCTGTATAAGATAAAGTTCCAACCTAGGAGTGAGCTAACTAAACACAACTAGTCGTTAAACATTTCAAAGTTATCAGCATAACAGTCAAACCTGGTTGTATGAGATCTGATATGTGGTCATAGTCAGGTGAAATACTCGACTGGTCCTCCTCCAACTGCGATAATTCTATAGTTATTTGTTTACCAATGGGGAGTTATACACGATCCCATATGTCAACCCAATTTGTGTATTCACAATTATACTATTCACCACTATTACATGGATTAAAAAAACAAGAGAGTTTCCTTGTCCACATTTCAAATATGGGTGATTCTATGAAGATGGGTAACACTTTTTGGCCAAATTTAGCGATGAAAACCTGATTTTTTACTCATGTGCTAGATAGAAGCCCTCAAAACGCATATATGCCATGTGAATT
>LPNX011200085.1:54244-68874 GCA_001517045.1 Pseudotsuga menziesii
ATGATACATAAATGGATAGAAGATTCGTTGGTGAATTTATCGATATCAACTCCGCCCAGTTTTGTGCTAGGAATGGCAGGGTTTACACCTCTGCAAGGCACAGGAAATTTTTCATTTGTTTGAATGAGGGCTAAGTCTGTTTTTTTAAGCCCTCAACCGAGGTATGAACCTCGACCGAGGTATATAAATACCTCGGTCGAGGTATTTAAATACCTTGGTCGAGGTTTTGTAGTGCACGCAATACCTCGGTCGAGGGCTTAATAAAACCTCGGTCGAGATATTAAGACCTCGGTCGAGGGCTTAACAAGCCCTCGACCGAGGTGCGTTTTTTTGTTTTTGCCGAAATGCCCTTGCCAAAAAGTGTTACCCAGGTTCGTGGATTCACCCATATAGAATTGTATGGTGTTCTAACTGAATGGAATGCAAGATTTCCTTGGACGGTCTTTCACTCATATAGGTGTGACCGATCTACATAGCCTACCTATAAAAAATATCTATGTACATGTCCTTTTTAGATGATTGTTTTTCTTTACTTCTCGCTCCCTGCCCAATTACTGAAGAACACCATTCAACGATGGTATTTTCATCTCGGATGAGAGAAATAGTTGTGAAATTCATTTCTTTCCTACGTAATGCAGTCTTGATGCATGCACCTGCTCCATCATTTCCCCTTTTCCTTGTCCCTTCTCAAAATATTTCCAAATATGTGGCACCTTGTGCATTTTGTGGAGAATACATAACCATTAGAAGAAACGGGTATTTTTGAATTGCCCCACACAACCATCAAACCAAATGCAATGTTGTTCCATCTGTATATTGTTATCCTTTAGGTGATAGTAGAACAATTGAAATTTGCGTTGTACCAAAGCCAAGTCATGACACTTGTCATCACTTATGTAAAAGTGATAATCCTTGAATATAAACCTTTTCTATTTAGTACTATCTGCCCCATGTCTATAGGTGATATAGACCATTATGTTGACCTAGTCTAAGTGATCATATTGACTCTAAATCTCATTATGTGGTTAAATAGTGTGTTTTTCTCAAAATCTACCATTGATAAGATAGTTCCAATAGGAAATGTGTCCCTGGATGTTCTAAACTACTCATATTGCCAACGAGCCACATGTACATTCTTTACATTTTGTTGTATATTTTCAAAGAATTCCTCCATGAAGTTGCAAACCCATACCTGGTAGACAAAAAATAAATATGTACGGATCAATAGGTTGTTAAATATATGAAATAGGAATATGAAGAAAAAAATACTATTCAGGAAATCGTTACTAACCTGAGAGGTGACCAATTGTATTTTTGTCTTTCATTCCCTCCATCGATATCGTACATGCCATATTTGAATGACTGCAAGTTCACTTCATGTCTCCCAAGTTCATGCTCATTGGTCACATGTATGCATTTGTCAAAAAATGTCATTCCACCACACCCTAGGCATGTACCATCTACACAAGGCATTTGATAAAATGTGCAACTTCTATCCTTCTACACAAAATGATATGAATAAAGTCTCTACATGATGTCAGTGGAAATGTAGTTGAGCAATCTTGCACAAGAGTGTTATGCAATACACACAATATATGTATATATGTGTCATAATAATAAACGTACTCAATTTGATATCGACAACAACATGTCTTACAAGTTTTGTTTATTTTAACATACCATGGTCTTAATTTCTCGAAGGATCTTTGGACCAAGTTAAGTTCATTATGTTCATTCCTAAATCTCTCATATAATTATGTTTGCGTCATGTCAAGAAAATGTTTAATGTGGGGTTCATAATCCATTGAACCCCTTCTCAATTTTATTACATATTTTTGGTTGGATGAATGTCTACTATTGTCATTCCAAAAATCTTGTACCTATCCCTTTACCACATTAATGATATTCATATCGGAGCATGGAAACCTTCCAATGAAGGCCTAAACATCTGTTTGACCATAGTGAATTTGTTCTTTTCTAGAACAATACCTATGGCCGATGTTTTGACATCCAATCCTACAATTTTGGATGTATGCTTAAGAAGTCGAAGGGCCCTAGTGCTTTTGTTCACGATTGATTATGAAAACACACGACGATCCGCATTGTGATCCTTTGAACAATATTTCTTTCCAATTGTACTAAATGAATATACTAAATTTATGAAAATATGAGAACTTTGTTAAGAACTATTTATCATCTTATCCTTAAGTTTCTTCTAAATGTTGAAATATTGTAACTTCGAAGAATATTCTATATGTATCTTTTTTGGTCCCCAATGGTCCTACCGGGAGAACCACTTGTATTACTTTGTATCCCGATGCTTCTAATCGAAAGAACTAATAAGAGTCATGAGGTAGTCTCCTCTAATTGTAAAGGTGGGTCATTAGCACCCCAATGTGTTTACTTGAGCCTACATGTGTAACTCGAGCCTACATGATTTAACTTGAGCCTACATGTCGAATGAGTTAATTCAAGTGAATGGATGAATATAAATAGGGGTGTGGTGCTCCTCATTTGAGACACACACACTCACTTGAGTAGCGCACTTATGGAGGAGAGAAGTAGCTGGAGAAGGAGGAGGATCAGGCTTTGATCTCCTTGCTAGTTTTATCTTTTTGGGGCATCTATATTGAGGAAGCTTTTGCTGGGTTTTTCCCTTTAGGGTTTTCCCAGGATAAATCTGTGTTGTTCTTGTGATTCTGTTTCTTTTAGTGATCCTGCTTATATGATTTTGTTATTAAAATGAAATGAAATACTGATGTATTAGCTAAGCATATGAAAAATTAACATGGTATTAGAGCCACCCTGAATAGGACAGCTTTCACAAGGAAAAATAACCCTCTCTCTCTCCCCGGAAGAAATTAGGGCTTCTTGCTGAAGAGGAATTTTTGAGTGCACCTAGAATAGGATTTCTCTTCTCATCAAAATCGAAGTTTAGAGACCTGGATCAAGATTTTTGTTTGGGTGAAACTTCGGGAAATTCAAACCCTAGTTTGACCCCGAGCTAGAAAAACCCTAAATACTAAAACTGCTAAGGTTTGATACATTCACTATATCTGGCGATTGGCAATGGTTCAAGAGATAAAACTTTTCTAGGATGAAGATAAAATCCTGATGTACAATGTGTCAAAAATTCAGTGTCATATCTGCTATATTCTAGGTGATATGATCCCTCCAAGTTAGGGTTCTAGCCTCTTCCAAAATTCATCCCTAAACAGGACACCTGGGGAAAATTGCTATAGCTTGGGATACAGAGGTCCAAATGGAATTCCTAAAGATGTTCTAGAAAGGGAACGAATTTTAATTTCTGTGGTCTAAATTTCACACCTAGAAGATGAAACAGTGACACGTGGCAGGCTATACAACTTTGTTGTTTAGAACAATTCTGTAACAGGTCACCTTGGGAAAAGGATCATAAATCCCAATTGGTGAAACAAATCCTAAGTAAACCTATGGTGTTGGATCAGGGACATGTGAGTTTACCTCAGTACGGAATTTCAGACATAGAGGAGCATTAATTTTGGATATATCATAGAAACAGTGATAGGCATTTCTGCAGAAGAAATGGGAAAACTAGGGCTTCCTGTTCTGGGAGCTTCCCTCCACTGTTTTCAGAAAAAGAGGAGATTGGAAAGATCCATTTGAAGAGATATATCTTTCTATCCAATCAGATCTTAAATATTCCAAGTTTTGAAAATTAGGGTTTCTCTGACAAACCCTAAATTAGCCAGCTCCGGAAGCAGGACAGACACCTCAAATCGGTAAGATCTAATCTTTTGCTATTTGCATTTGAGGTTCTCATTTCAAAGTGACCTATCACATCAGATTGATGATAAGCTTGGTAAAGTTGACAAATTCCAAGCATGGAAGTGTTTGATCTCTCTAAAGAAAATGAATTGGACACCTACATGAGTAGAGAGGTTCCAGTTCCAGAAGGAGATGAGGCTCAAAGCCTTACACAAGAAGAACTTGATCAAGGCCAAGAAAATCATTGTTGATTCAATCACAGATCAACCTATATCACAAGTGTCTTCCCTAAAGACACCGAACATGTTTGATTCCTTGATCAAGCTATTTGAAGATAAGAACATAAATAAGAAGATGGCTTTGAGAAAATAGTTGAAGAATGTTAAGATCTAGAATGTAGAACATCTTGAAGCGGTAAAAGAAGAAGTGAAGAATGCAGAAGTGGTGATAGCCACCTTGAATGGCCTCCCAGGATCATGGGATTCATTCATGCGAGGAATGCGTGCCAGAAGGAAGTGATTACTTTTAGCTGACTCTAAGAAGAAGAAGATGGGAGCAATTGAAGATCAAGCTCTCACCATTCAAAGAAGATCCCTCAAGCAACGAGGAATGTGAAGAACTCAATTCCTAAAGAACCTCTTATCCATCTTATCATTTGGATAAGAAATGATGATTTCATGAATGAAGAAGATGATGAAGCAGAATGATCAAGAAGGAGTCTACCCATGAAACAAACAAAAGATAAGTATTCAATGATATTGTTTTGTTATGCATTTGATTATATTCAGTTAATGTGTTATGCATGATGGATTGTTTGCATTAACGATTGTATACTACTAATATGCATGTGATGGGTAAGTAGCTCATGGTGATATACATCTCTCCATTGCTACTTATCTAGAATGAAACCTCTTTGCTGACATATTGGATTAGTGCACAATCTCAATGATGTCATGATAGAGATGGAAGGAATCTAGAAAGTTTCTGTGAGATATGGATGAATGTTGTATTGGCTAAATAGTTGCATGATGCATAAGAATTTGTTGTTATGCATATGTTTTATGAAATAGTTCTAACCATGCAACTGGTGCATTTTTGTAGGAAAGGTCCTGTACAACCTCCTACAATAAAAGAAGGATGATACTTGTTCCGAAGAACAAGTGATGACAATTCAATATTCACTCGAATAAACATGAATCTGAAGCTCCCAGGTTCAGAGACACCATGATGGAAGAAAGAGCTTCAGAGAGCGGTAGATCCACCTCAAAGGATGAAGACCACCATGGGTACAAGAGATAACTCAAGATGAAGAAAATAATGCTATGAAAGAAGCTATGATCAAAGAATAACAATTGATCATGAGGAATGATGTATACGATATGATTTCAAGACATAAAGGGAAGTACGTAGTATCTTCCATATGGATCTACAAGAACAAGTGTACAAATCAAGGTTCATGATTTGCCTCGGAAAGAATAGACTATGACATGACATACTCTATTGACAAGTATATATCAAGCATAGAACCACCTGTACAAAATGAAGAGGGAAGATGACACTCCACTTCAGGGGGAGTGACTACAGAAGATATCTGAGTTCGACATGGTACGACATGATGGATAGCTTTGTGATGGATCGAGACTTTACCAAGAGTAAAGTGGGTTCCAACATTCAAGGTTGAATGCAGAAGATTAGGATATGCTGATGACTTGACAAGATGAACTCATGAAAGATGTTATGATGAAAGAATACTAGAATGATGTTTGGGATACAGTTCCCAAACCAGAAGGAAAGAGTATAGTATCCTCCAAATGGATATACAAAATAAAGCATGCAGCCGACGGAAGTATTGAGAAGTATAAAGCAAGATTTGTTGCCAGAGGTTTCTCTCATAAAGAGGGAATTGACTATGAAGAGACATTTGCCCCAGTAGCACGGTATACTTCGATTAGAGCTATCATGGCACTTGCATCCATGATGAAGTGGGACTTACACCAGATGGATGTGAAAACAACCTTACTTAATGGTATGATTGAGGAAGAGTTTTACATCGAATAGTCACAATGGTTTGAAGTTGAAGACAGATGGAAGCACGTATGAACGTTGAAGAAGGACCTCTATGGCCTGTCGCAAGCTCCCAGAGCTTGGTATGGAAGAATAAATAGTTTCTTGTCGAGCATGGGCTTTACTAAGAGTAAAGCTAGTCCTAACCTTTATCTCAAGGTTGTAGAAGATGAACATGTCATCCTGTTATTATATGTGGATGACTTATTCTTGATAGGGAATGAGAAACAGATCATGGAAAGAAAGAAGAAACTAGCAGAATAATTTGAGATGAAAGACGTTGGGTTAATGCATTATTTCCTAGGTCTGGAAGTATGGCAAAGTTCAGAAGGAAAGTATGAAGTAGAGATATTGAAAAGATTCAATATGTTGGAATGCAAAGCCATGGCTACTCCCATGGATTCCAACCTGAAGTTGTTATCTGATGACCCATCAGAATTAGTGGATGTGACTCACTATAGACTGATCGTTAGGTCATTGATGTATTTGACAAATACCAGACTAGACATTTGTTTTGCTGTGAACACCTTAAGTCAATTTCTTGTTCAACCAAGGCGGGTTCACTTAGTAGCTGCAAAACATGTGATGATATATCTAAAAGGGACTATATACTTTGGTCTATACTATGGTGGTTGCCATGAGTATAGATTGTATGAATACACAAATGCAGATTGGGGCTGGAAATATCTCAGATAAAAAAAAAAGTACTTCGGGTGGATTTTATAGTCTGGGATCTGCTATGATTTCATGGTTTAGCATAAAGCAGTCTAGTGTTGCTCTAAGCATAGCTGAAGCAGAATATATAGCAGCTTGCTCCGCTAGCTATGAAGCCATATGGCTTCAAAAACTGATGTTAGGATTATTCAACCTAGATTTGGACACTACTGTGATTCTATGTGACAACTAGAGCTGTATGAAGATGACAGAGAACCCCGTGTTCCACGACAGATAAAATCACATAGAAATAAGATATTTCTACATTCGAGATATGATGCAGAGAGGATCCATAAAGCTCCAGTATGTGAGTACTGATGAACAAGTTGCTGATGTGTTAACAAAGCCTCTGTCCTGAGTAAAGTTTGAACACTTTCGAGACAAGCTTGGGATGGTTCGGAAAGACCTTCCCCGAAAGGGGGAGTAGTGATGTTGCAGTGGCATTGTATCATCCTTGGGCACTTTCCCAAAAGTGACCCGGAGACCTCGGTCTTCGAGAATGAAGAGGGATTGTATCATCCTGGGAAATATGTCCAGAAGTGATCCAGTGACTTCGGTCATCGAGAATGTGGTAGGATTGTATCATCCTTGAACTTCCGTTCAGAATGGATCCGATGAACTTCGGTCATCGAGAAGGTGGTAGGATTGTATTATCCTTGGACTTGTGAACTTTGGTCATCGAGAAGGTGGTAGGATTATATCATGCTTGGAATTCGGTTAAGAATGGATTCGGTGAACTTCGGTCATCGAGAAGGTGGTAGGATTGTGTCATCCTTGGAATTCAGTTCAGAATGGATCTGGTGAACTTTGGTCATCGAGAAGGTGGTAGGATTGTATCATCCTTGGACTTCAGTTCAGAACGGATCCGGTGAACTTCGATCATCGAGAAGGTGGTAGGATTATATCATCCTTGGACTTCAGTTCAAAACGGATCCGGTGAACTTTGGTCATCGAGAAGGTGGTAGGATTGTATCATCCTTGAACTTCGGTTCAGAACGGATCCAGTGACTTCGGTACTTGAGAACGTGTGTTGATCCTGTAATTCCTAGACGAAGGATTGTCTGAGTTCCACTTCTGTGTTGATCTCATAATTCCGAAAGGAAGGATCGTTAGTAACTCCGTAAAGACCTAAATCCCATAATTCTAAAAGGAAGGATCATTGAATTGATCCCGTAATTCCAATAGGAAGGATTGTCTGAGTTCCACAGATGTGTTGATCCCGTAATTCCAATAGGAAGGATTGTCTGAGTTCCACATCTGTGTTGATCCTATAATTCCGAAAGGAAGGATCGTTAGTAACTCCGTAAAGACCTAAATCCCGTAATTCTGAAAGGAAGGAACATTGAATTGATCCCCTAATTCCAATAGGAAGGATTGTCTTAGTTCCATAGATGTGTTGATGTTGTAATTCCAATAGGAAGGATTGTCTGAGTTCCACAAATGTGTTGATCCCGTAATTCTGAAAGGAAGGATCGTTCGTAACTCCGTAAAGACCTAAATCCCGCAATTCCGAAAGGAAGGATCGTTAGTAACTCCGTAAAGACCTAAATCCCGTAATTCCAAAAGGAAGGATCATTGGTAACTCCATAAAGACCTAAATCCTGTAATTCCAAAAGGAAGGATGATGTTGATGTTTTGATGATGATGATGATGTACTGATCGAAAGATCAGAGTGTGATGATGATGATATTTTGATGTTTTGATGATGTTGATCTTTTGATCATAATGATGTTTTGATGATGATGTTGTTTTCATGATGATATTTGATCGAAAGATCAGAGTATTATGATGATGATGATGTTGCTGATCGAAAGGTCAAAATACTGAAGATGTTGCTGATCGAAAGATGTTGCTATTCAAAAGGTCAAAGTACTAAAGATGTTGCTGATAATGTTGCTGATCGAAAGATGTTGCTAATCGAAAGGTCAAAGTGCTGAAGATGTTGCTCATCGAAAGGTCAAGGTACTAAAGAGGTTACTGAATTTGTTGCTGAAGATGTTGCTGATTGAAAATTCAAAGTGGTGAAGATGTTGCCGAAGATGTTGTAGATCGAAAGGTAAAAATACTAAAGATGTCGCTGAAGTTGTTTCTGATCGAAAGGACAAAGTATTGAAGATGTTGATGATCGAAAGGTCAAAATGATGATGATGATACTGCTGATGTTGCTGATTGTAAGATCAGAATATAAATATGGTGATGATGCTGTTCGAAAAACATCAAGATGCTGAAGAAGTAGTTGCAGATAAAAACAGTCAGAGTGTTGCTGTTACCAAAGACTGAAGATTGAATATGAAGACTACATGATGTTGAAAAGATTCCAATGATTTATAGATGTGTTACCCTGATGATGTTTATGATGTCCTCTATCCCTCTCCTACTATTGCTGTTGTTGATTTTGTTGTAGAATACCCTTATCGTTAAGGGGGAGTTTTGAAATATTGTAACTTCGAAGAATATTCTATATGTATATTTTTTGGTCCCTGATGGTCCTACCGAGAGAACCACTTGTATTACTTTGTATCCTGATGCTTCTAATCGGAAGAACTAATAAGAGTCATGAGGTAGTCTCCTCTAATTGTAAAGGTGGGTCATTAGCACGCCAGTGTGGTTACTTGAGCCTACATGTGTAACTCGAGTCTACATGATTTAACTTGAGCCTACATGTCGAATGAGTTAATTCAAGTGAACAGATGAATATAAATAGGGGTGTGGTTCTCCTCATTTGAGACACACACACTCACTTGAGTAGTGCACTTGTGGAGGAGAGAAGTAGCTGGAGAAGGAGGAGGATCAGGCTTCGATCTCCTTGCTGGTTTTATCTTTTTGGGGCATCTATATTGAGGAAGCTTTTGCTAGGTTTTTCCCTTTAGGGTTTTCCTAGGATAAATCTATGTTGTTCTTGTGATTCTGTTTCTTTCAGTGATCCTGCTTATATGCTTTTGTTATGAAAATGAAATGAAATATTGATGTATTAGCTAATCATATGAAAAATTAACACTAACAATAGTCATAGACCTCAATTTTGATAACAATATAAATAATCTACATTTATATCCATCACATTTAGAATCAAAATAGTTGACAAGTATCTATTGAGATTGATATGCAATACTGTGTTTAGGAAACATACCTTAAAGCAAACCAATGAGACTTTCATCGATATGTATATGTTTTGGAGCTCTTCGAAGTGAAGTTTTTAATGAATGTAGGGAGGTTGGAACTGCACCTTCTACCATCTCACTCGATCGGTCTGGAGTTTGAACATGAGATTCATGTCCTTCCATCTATTTCTATCGGTCAAATGATGGAAATTGGAAATCCTCGAGGGTGGTCTAAACAACATTGTCTTCTTTGAGCATACGGTCACCATGCAACGACTCTGTAACTTCGTTACTTGTATACCCACATCCAAGTATATTTGGAAAGGTTTCAGGTGGATTTTATGTGCACATATGTCACTACTACATTTCGACCAAAAATCCGATGGCCATATTGTCGGATTTTTGACACTTCCCTGTCGGTGGATTTTTGTCGGTTATCTGACATCTTTTAAATTCGTCGGTAAAGCGACACCTCAATTTACTATCGGTTAAATGTAAATCGTCGGTTATCCGACATCTAATTCATAATAAACATTAAACGTAAGCGTCGGTTAAGCGACCATGGAGAAAACGTACGTGTCGGTTAAGCGACAGTTATGGCATCGGTTAAGCAACGGATACAAAATGTAAGCGTCGGTGAAGCGACAGTTATGGCTATCGGTTAAGAGATGGTAGTGAATTTAAAAAAATAAAAAAAAATTCAGGCCTTCGCTTAACCGACCACCATAACTGTTTAAAAAAAAAAATACAAATGAGTTCTCTGTATTGCATTGATTAAATGAGAGATGGAATCCTTATTATAAACACTTGCATACTAGTCGAGTCAATCCACTTAATAAATCTGGGATAGACTGACATACACACTATAGTGAAATAAGATATAAAGCATTAAACAACCTCAAATCAAATGACTTTATTAATGCCTATGTCAAACTTCTAATTGACAAATTATTTTTCTGACATCTACTTTGAAAAAATTTATGCAAGGTGGGTTAGCTACAATAGTCCTCAAATAACATAAGGTCTCCCAGATTATATTAGGGTCTTAAGAACATTTCCTAATTCATCATTTCATATTAGTAGTAATAGATATCGCAAGCAGTGGAGCTACAATTAGTAAGTTAAGACCTCATCAGTTTCAGACAAATGGGAGGGTTTGATGATGGCCATAATTTATCCCTCAATGTACCCATTGGGATGGATGAGACACCAAATAACCATCAATTCTGCGTAGGATACATTTGCACTGCATGCTAACATTCCTTGTCAAGACTGAAAATAAATCAACATTACTAATTCAGTAATCCTTTAGTATTTAACAAGAAATAGTATATGCCTTATATTTCTTAATAAAATAGTTTTTGAATATTATCGTTCCTCCATGATAGTAATACCAGAAGAGGACAAATATAGGAACAACTATTCAATATCTAGCACCATACCTCTATCCCCAAGACTGTTAAGTGCTCTATGTTACCCCCCATATTGCATGGGTGTCCAATGGTAAACTTTATTACAAATTCAGTGAAGATGACAGGTTTATGAGTCCATGAATAGTCTGGGATCCTTGATAGTATACTTCATGGGATGAATCAGATCATTCCAGGAAGCTTCAATGAGGGTTACAGAATTTCTGGGCGCTGTTAAGGGTTTTGATGACAAATACATAGGTCATTTCCTCACGAACACCCTAGTGTTTTGAGTTGGTTTTCCAGCTGCAAACATCTTTGAAGACTGTTTTATTTTCCAAGATTATTGTACTTGCACAGACAACAAAGTCTTGTTCCCTTTCTGATCCATTTGCAGTGACATGAAACTTATGATGAATTTTTCCAACTCATTGAGAAATCATAACAGAGTTAGCACCTGGGTGTGTCGTTTGAACTTGGTGCTAATGTGGATTCTCAGAGTTTTGTTTCTATGTTTCCAGCAAAAGCATTTTAGAGGCCTATTTGTTGATCTGACAGCAAGCGATGTCATGAAAATCTCATGGCAGGGTCCTCATTGTTTTCTGGCTAGATCTGGAGAGAATGAACAGCACTGTGTTATTCTCACCTTAGGATGCTTTATGGTTAAAATTTGAGGATCAACTACACATGGAGAATGCTCAAATGTTACTTTCAAGACGTAGATCACCCCATTACATGAGGTGATCAAGATAGAAATCAATACGTAATGGAATCACTTCAACAGGCTTTTCCAGAACTTGTTTTGGCAAGAATGTTTGCTTGCAGCAGCATCGCGGGTATTTTTCAAGACCTGGAGAGTAATTTATGACCACAGTTTTTCCTAAAACACCCATCCTATCAGACCTGTGCATACGTTCACCTCCAAGTGGTAGTAAATTTCCATGATATGGGCATAAAGATAGCACTAAGAAGACTTGTCTCCAAATATGGGCATATTCTGAGCATATCATGTAGTGATTTCCTGTGGTGGCAACTCTAAAAGATTGTTTTATGTGTGCCAATCGGTTGGATGAATGACTCCTGTAGCATCTCTTCATGATCGAACTCAGGATGCAACATTGGTATGGTGACTATGATGGGTTCGTCCTATTGAGCAAGTCAGGGAGATGTTAGAAAGAGACATCCCTATTTCATTTGGAAGTTCTTCTCATGGCTTTTCATTCTTCAAATGCATTTGAAAAAATCAAAATGGCAGAGAATATTTTTTCTACCCTCAGCAATGTAAGTTGTTTTCTAGTGGAACTTAACATCACACAATTGGTTTGCTGGTCTTTGCTAATTTCAATATTGATGTTGATTCTTCGGCACATGATTCTCCACTCTACAACCTTCCCATCCTGGTTTATGTTCAATATAAGAAATAAGTTAATACAGATTACACAAGGAGGAACTTTTTAGCTTCCCACAGGAACATGCGATTTAGAATCATGGGTATATCATGTGGTACAAAGTGTTATAAATGTGAATGAGGGAGTCACAGAAGAGCATGGAATGGCTGATCTCTTTCAGACAATGTTTGACCCATATTCCGGTGATACACTTGTAATGTAATCTTCTAGACTTTTACTTCACTAAAAAAATGAAAAAATGGCATATGTAAAAAATTGCAAGACTAAAAAATAAAGTGCAGCCAGACCCCAGCATTTGAACTGCTTACTGAAATTTGCATGCCCTTCAAGTCTAACTGCCACCATGAGCAGGTTTATCAATCAGAGACTAAAAATACTAATAGTCACTAACCTGGTGGTCCAGTCAAAAGAATCCGAGAACAAACAGTGACCAAATTTGACACATATTTTATATACTCTGGCCTCTTGAGAAACACATACATGGCATCCAATAGTGCAGTCTTTGTGTTATCCCTGTAAGAGACAACCAGGTTAAATTGGAAAAAATAACATAAGAATAAGGGTTTGTACCAACAAAAATAAGAAACCCAAAGATATTTAAAAAGCAGATAGTGCACTATCCACTCTAATCTCTTCAAAATATTTTAAAAACAGGGCAAGAGAGAAATGAGGCAAAGGAAGAAGTAAAGAATTAATCAAAACATTTAAGTTACATAAGGCTAATGTGCACAAACGCCTTTAACAACAAAATCGTTTACTCAACATCAAGCTAACACATTTTTGGCTTGCTTTTCAGATTATACAATTTGAAACGTCAATGTACTCAATTAAAAGCTTGCTTTTCAGATTATACAATTTGAAACGTCAATGTACTCAATTAAAAGCTTGCTTTTCAGATTATACAATTTGAAACGTCAATTGAATTAAAGGTTGCTATTAGTATCTTATTCAAATGAAAGGTCAATACAGTGGATAGTGATTTCCTTCATAGACAAAGCACTCTTTGATGAATCAGACATAATGAACTATTCGCTTTCTCTTCGGATTATTCAAGTTGAAACGTGAATGTACTCAATTAAAAGATTTCTACTCCTGATGAGCATCAAAATATTGAACTAAACGTTGCTACTAGTATCATGTTCATATATCATGACGAGTATCCATACATCATGATGAGTATCCATACATCATGTTTAAGGTCATAAGAATTACAAAAGATGAATTTTGGGCATAATTCTAAGGCAGTCTCCACAAAAACAGGCACAAACACCCCTATTTTCTAAATTTGGGCTGAATTTGAAGGTTAAATTCGAATTCTAGGCATAAGCAGCAACGATAAGAACCCTCGTTCTCAGTTATAACTTATAAGCTGTTTAGGGTAGTTCTGGGTGCATTGTATGCCCTATAACAGTAGTATACAGATCTGATATTATCTTTTGAAGTAGAAATTGTGCCTAAAAGGTTGAAACAGTAGTAAAACAACCTAAAATTCAATTCTGGGTGCATTTAAACCATCATACTGCTGTTATAGTGGATTTCACCACACTAGGTGAATCACACATTGTATGGCCTTCCCCTGTCTCGCTCCAGACTCATTAGCCCCTATGGACCACTTTTTGTCTTTTGATGTGTCCTTGATCATCCCTAAAAACATAAGAAAACTGATATACATGGCTTTTACACCGATAACCGCGTACATACGCGGATATTCCCCCTATAGTCGCATACATCAGGATGTGTGAATAATCCAAATCCTTTTGGAGCATTCCTTGACTTGGATCCGACTCATATGACTCCTGGCCTTCCATATGCCTTGAGATCGCATGGATTTGACCTTTCAGTATCCCTTCGAAAAGCTATATAAGTAACCCCTTGAGACATTGAAAGCATAAGAGAGAATTGAGAGTAACAAAACTATAGTCCATTGTTGCCAGAACTTATGCTTGAGTCTGCATCCCTTTGTCCCTTGGAGCACTGTTGTGTTCTTCCCAAGCTTGCCTTTTGCTAGTGAGCTTGCTATCTGAGTGATGGAGGATTGAGGTGGTGGAGACCCAAGTGGGGGATTCAGTTTCTCCGGTTCACAGACCTGCCATCAGAGGTTGTCACTTGTAATCTCTGATTCATATTAATAGAAATATCTTTTCCTGTCCAGTAATGTGTATTTGAATGAATATTGTATCCATTGG
>LPNX011200085.1:69172-99596 GCA_001517045.1 Pseudotsuga menziesii
CGCGGGTTTGTCACTTACAGTCGTGTATACACGCGGTTTCCCCTGGGATTTCCGCGTATACACATGGGTTTACTGCGCACAGTCACGTATACCCTAGTTTTTACCTTTTTGTGGAAGATAGTGGATTGCTGGGTGATTTCTGTTAGTTGCTAAGTCTCCTTTGGCACTGCCTGAGTCTGTTAATACCTCTGTTTCTGACCAGAAACGTTTTTTTAGCCCAATTTTTTTTTTCTTTTAGGAAAGTTCTTGTCATGGCATCTTTGATTTTTTGTTTGAGATTAGTGCATTAGAGTCCTTTTGCCTTAGTGCTTTGCTGGAATGCTGTTTATGTGTGCTTGCAGAGTCTGGGGTGGGTAGAATCATTCTTTTGCTTTTTGTATCTCTTTATTTTCAAAAAATCCAAAAACATTTGCTTATCATCATGCATTGCATTTTGCACTTTGCATTGCACTTGCACTAGATCTAGATTTGCTTTGGAGTAATAGTTAGGACTTCATATAGGGAAATTTGCATTCAGTATTTGAAGAAGAAATTATACATTACACGTAGTACGCATACCCTGTTTTCATGGACACAATGCATTTGCATTGATTGTTAGGTGTGCATTTTGCTTCTTGTTGCGTCATAACACCATTAGTTGCACGACCATATCCTATTTTTGAGTAATAAATCCAACTAAAATCAATGCTAATTAAAATGAATTACACTCTTTTCTTTTCTAGGGTGCACCAACAAGCTTAGGTTTTAGGATCTTGGAATAGTTCATTGTAAGTTAATTCTCCAAGAGCACTAAACAACAACAACTAGGTGTCTGTCCAGGGAGTGTGTGAAATCCTTGATATAACCAGCGTTCTCAGGATCCTCCTCTCAAAAGGGAGTTAAGCACGAGGCAGTGTGAGAGGTTGTTGATTGGGATAACCCCTGGTCAGTAACTGTGTAGCACCGACGATATAACCAGGATTGTATTCATATCTGGGAGCTCTTTCGAGAGTTTCGGGCTTTGCTACCCTGCCCATACGGTCAATCCCATCTGCAACTGTCCGCCTGAGCTTTGATTATATTGAGGTGACCTTAGTGACCTTACCTAGGATATCGAGGGGGTACTTGCAGAGGTTATTCTGCATGTGTCCCAGCCAGGTTGGGGTCAGACAGCACAGTCGCTTTACGCGTTGAAGCTAAGGGCCACAATAATTGGTTACGTACGTCCACTTGTGGTGACAAGGGCCTCTCAAGCCTCTCTTAGGCGAGACATACCGGCCACATTCGGGAGCTCACTTATCTAGCCCTTGTTTGCTTTCTTTGGCTTTAGATGTTATTAGTGATTGCTCTATGCATGCTAGTTGGCCTAAGGTTGATGTAAATATAGAGTCTTTTCTTTTTGTTGAGTCATTGTGGAGTCGGGTGTGGTTCCACGCCATTCTCGTCGGTTAGCAGGACTTCTGCCTTCCAATTCGCCTCCTCCTTTAGGAGAGGGGCCTAGACTGTCTAGGCGGACTATGTCACACACTAATTCACACACCATGGAGGATCATTCAGAGACTATTCCTGAGCCACCTCCTCCCATTCGTATTGACCATGGGAAACTTACTCCTACATACGATCCTTCACCTGACCTAGCTGAGTTTGGTCCTGTGATTTCCCAGATAGGATCTTTACATGATAGACCTACTCACCCTAGGGCTGATTCCCCATTGAAACGTTACCGGTATGGAATGCCAGATGATGCCGAGACTCACTTTGACCCTCCTAGCACTAGCTACGGTAGTTATGTTACGACTGGTTTTCCTATGCACGATTTGACATTTCATGTTGAATCCAACTTTGAGCCTAGCACTATGCCTGGGGGAAATCCCATGCCTTACCTTGTCGAGAGGTTTGGGAGTACTAGTCACATTGCACCTTCCATCCCAGTGGTGGAAGCTCCATTTTATATACCTCCTAGGTCTAGAGTTAGTGATCCGATAGGGATACCAGGTTCGAGACGAGTGACGATAGGCACTAGTACATATCTTCTTACAGATATTCCTTCATCCTCGGTTCCAATTTCTTCAAATGTAAACCCTCCACCTTACTC
Organism: Pseudotsuga menziesii; assembly: GCA_001517045.1. Taxonomy (NCBI): domain Eukaryota; kingdom Viridiplantae; phylum Streptophyta; class Pinopsida; order Pinales; family Pinaceae; genus Pseudotsuga; species Pseudotsuga menziesii. Next base: position 71,247 of record LPNX011200085.1, read on the forward strand.
ATGTGGTCCTTCGAGTCAGCACGTAGCTACGAGTTAGATTTGTACTACGATTACTAGAACAATTGTGTCTCAAGCCTACATACCACCCGTGGTTTCGGGAGGTTATGTTCATGTTTCTAGAGGTTAGATTGCTACTTCCACGACATATATCCCTACTTCCGGTATGTATATTCCTACTTCCGGAATGTATATCACTACCTATGGAGTGTCTCATGGGGCATCACAAGTGATGACCTATGGACCCTATTATGGGACGCAGTATCGACAGGTTTCTCCACCTTATGGAGGCGGGTATTCACAACCTGCTTATTCTCCTAATTACGGCTTTGTAGCTCCTACTAGTCAAGGTCCACCTCATTATGGTGCTTCCATGCCACCCTATACGGGTCATACAGGAGGAGGTCACTATGGCCAAGGTCATGATGGTAATCAATCCAATATGAACCAGGGAGCGGTCCATAGGCCTCATCATCCTAGGCTCCCTTTCCTCGCAACACTCAATCTACCTGACTTATCGAGACTTACGAACGATCCTGTGGCTCATGACCCAGCTTGGTCGACTGTCCCTACCAAGCTTCCTTCAGACATACCTAAGTTCAAAGGCAAACCAGGAGAGGATCCGAGCGAACACGTTACGACATTCCACCTATGGTGCTCTTCCAATTCCTTGCATCAAGACTCAGTCCATTTGAGACTATTTCAACGCACCCTTACAGGGCTTGCGGCGAAATGGTATATAGAGTTACCTAGGGGTGCCTTTACTTTGTTCGAAGACCTTGTGATGACTTTCCTTAATCACTTCCAGCTACCAATGCGCTATGATGTTGGTACTGAACTCTTGTCAACATTTCGGCAAGATAAAGCCACCCATATTTCTGATCATATTCAGGAGTGGCGTAGACAGAAGAGATTAATTAAAGCCTTTATACCACTGGAGTTCCTCCTTGAGTGGTTCCTCAAGTCTTTATTAACATATATAGCGAAGGATGTTTCCACATCTGGAGTGCAGAATGAGGAACAAGCAATATTTATGGCGCAGGAACTGGACTTGATCTATGCTCAGTCTGGTTTGTTATATGATATTATACCTAACGCTCCTCGTTCTAGTTTTGATCCCAAGGTCAAACCTGGACCACATGCCGATGGCATTGTGGGTTGGTCAAGTAAGAAACCTGCAGGTTCGGTTGCAAAACAAGTCGCTCAGTTGTCAATCAACCAATCTACCTCGGGACAAGCTACGGCTTCGTCTCAGCCTGCCCAAATGGCGAATTTACTTGATGTGCAATCGTCCGACCAGAAGGGTAACCAACAACCCGGACGGAATCGAAAAAAGGGTAAAAACAACAATAATAAAAAGGGTGGGTGTAAGAACGAGAATGCCCATAATAATGACAAGAATGGTAAAAATGCTGGGGGGGACAAGCAGAATAAACGTAAGGTTAAGTTTCCTTGCAAGCTATGTAAGGACGATCACCTCACTTACTTGTGCCCTAGAATGGATGAAGCTTCGAATTTCATAGCACAGGGCCCATCTGTGTTAACAAACCCTTTACCGCATAACCAGAATATGAAATTAAAGTCCCATGATCAATCTAGTGATGATTATCTAGCTGAGACTAGTGGTCATGGGTGCATTAATATGGTCCGTGCCGCAAAAGTTGTGACCTGTGCGAAAGATTATACTTCGTCACAACCCAACCCAGGCAAAGAACCTGATCCACCAGGAACCCCTTTGCGCATTGAGAAACCTGCGGATAAACTTGAGGCTGCACCTCGCATTCCTAAGGGGGTACTTAAGCATTCGGGGCATAACCAAAATTCCCAAGCCACCCAGAACTATTCAGTTGTCGAGGACTTGGGCCATACTCCTTGTGCAATGTCTGCATTGGAAGTGCTTCAGAGTTGTCCGTCACAAAGGAAGGCTTTGCTTTCTGCTCTTGGTGTGAATGGTGATGATTCTTCCTCAGTGATCAAATTTGAAACCGTAGGACATCAGCCTCGCTTGCCCTACTATGTGTCCCTTTTGGTGCATGTGGAATGTCTTAATATGATCGTCAAGCATACTGTGATTGACGAGGGCGCTGTTGCTTCTGTGATGTCTTTGTCTTGTTGGAAGGGTCTCGGTTCTTCTGAATTGTCCAAATCTACGACCATGTTAACTGCTTTTGATGGGAGGTCATTTAGGCCGCATGGTATTCTTCCTTCCCTTAAAGTCCATTTGGGAGGGAAGACCGTTGCGATAGAGGTTGAGGTGGTTGATGCACCCCTTGACTACAATCTCTTACTAGGAAGGAACTGGATGTATAGTATGCAAGCCGTTGCGTCTTCTATGTTTCACGTTGTATGCTTTCCACATAACGGGAAGATTGTAACGATTGATCAAATGGAATTCAAGAATCTGCCTATTACTGCATCTTCGGAAGCTTCGGTTCCAAAAGTTGAACATTCCCAACCGGCAACTGGGAGTGTGGGTGTAGGCATGTATCCATCCCTCATGGGAACCTTTAGTTTTCCTACACCCGTCCTCATGATAGGATCTATTTTCAATGGTGCTTCAACGTCTACAAGATTGGTGCCTTTTCACACAAGTCATATGGGAGATCCTTGGATTCTTCCTTCACCGAGTCCTTCAAGTGAGGCCATTGAGACAAGCGTTCCATTGCCTGCAGTGATGATAGCTTACCAAGCTAATCTCCAGTCTGCTGCAGAGCCTTATTATTCCTCTTCGCGGACGGAGGAGGAAGACCCCTATGTGCTGCCGGCATGGGCAGTACAGTCTTCTCATGCCCATGATTACCTTGATATGGTTTTCCCTTCAGAAGAAGATATTATCGAGGCTATGTCGGGAGTTGAGCCACCATGGCAGGAACTTCATCATAGATCGTACTTCCTTCCAGAGCTTGACCTTTTGGAGCATGAGGATTATAGGGATATTCTTAGTCAAAAAGTTGGTAGACCTATGGTTCCGTTAAGCTCTCCTGGTCAAATGGCTGATGGAAACATGGCGAACATATCGTCAACTATTCCTATCAACATTTCTAGCAATCCTGGTACAATTGAGAATGTCTACGTTGGGGTGGATTGTTCCCAAGATGATATTCTGGAGTATACTGAGCTATTCAAGGAATTCCGTGATATTTTTGCTTGGTCTTACGATGAGATTCCAGGGATTGACCCTCGGATTGTCGACCATGAGATTAAGACTTACCCCAACGCTAAGCCTGTTCGATAGCATTTATGCGGTGAATCCTAGGAAAGCACCCGCCATAAAGGCAGAGATAGAGAAGCTATTGAAAGCTGGTTTCATCTATCCCGTTCCCTTGACAGAGTGGGTTTCAAACCTCGTTCCAGTGGATAAGAAGTAGGGAGCGATCCGTATATGCACTGATTTCCGTGATTTAAATCGTGCTTGTCCTAAGGATAACTTCCCCACACCATTTATAGATCAGATTTTGGATGAGTGTGCGGGTAGCGAGGTGTTCTCCTTTATGGACGGCTTTTCTGGGTATAATCAGATCCAAATTAAACCCGAGGACCAACACAAGACCGTATTTATTTGTCCTTGGGGAACATTTTCATATCGGAAAATTCCTTTCGGCCTTAAAAACGCCGGAGCTACATTTCAGCGGGCAATGACCTTGATCTTCCACGATCTCAAGTCTATTATTGAAGTATTTTTGGATGACCTCGCTGCTCATTCTTGTATGAGGATGCGTCATTCTTATCACTTGAGATTGGTGTTCGAAAGGTGCCGGCACTATGCTGTTAGATTAAACCCTCATAAGTGCATCTTTTGCGTGAAGTCAGGTCATTTGTTAGGATTCATCGTTTCGAAAGAGGGTATAAGAGTTGACCCGTTGAAGGTTGAGGCAATACTTCAGTTGTCTCCCCCGTGAAATATTCGTCATCTTCAGTGTTTACAAGGCATGGCAAAATTCCTACAAAGATTTGTTGTCAACTTTGCCAATTTGACTAGAGGTTTCATGCATCTCCTGAAGAAGGATACTCCCTTTGAATGGGATGAGCAAGCCCAGGAGTCCTTCGATGCACTTAAGCGAGCCCTAGCATCGGCCCCGGTGATTAGTCCTCTAGATTATAGCCGTGATTTCCTATTATATGTGGTCCACATATTTAGAGATGATTGGTATGGTTTTGGTTCAAGAGGATGAGGAGCTCGAGGAGTATGTCATATATTATCTGAGCTGAAACCTTATTTACGCAGAGATTCGGTATTCTCATGTCGAGAAGCTTGCCTTGGCTACCATACATGCGGTGTAGTGTTTGAGACATTATATTCTCCTTCGCCAGACCTTAGTTGTGGACCATGTCAATCCGCTTCAATTCATCCTCACACGTAGGATGATTGGGAGAAAGTATAATAAATGGATTGTCATCCTGCAAGAGTTTGATCTCGAATTTGTTTCAGCAAAATTGAAGAAATCTTTAATCTTTGCAGAGCTCATATCGGATTTTCTGAGCGAGGCCGAGGAGTTGGTATGTGAAGACACATTCGTTGATGAACACATTTTCTTAATCTCAATGGTTGACCCATGGTATGGGGATATCATAGTATATTTACAAACACAGAGGACCCCTACTCACCTCTCACGAGATGAACAATGTCGATTACGTCACGTCTCCAAGAACTACCTCATAGTGTACAATAATTTGTACCGCCATGGAGTAGATTCCATTTTACGACGTTGTTTAACTCATGATGAGGCTGAGGTAGTGCTTAATGATTGCCACGGAGGGGTGTGTGGTGGTCATTTATCTGGGCTTTCTACAGCTCAAAATATTTTGAGAGCGGGTTATTTCTGGCCGTCGATCTTCAAGGATTGTATTGAAGCGGTCAAGAGGTGCCACCCTTGCCAGGTGTTCGCATGTAATATGCACTCGAAACCTGCCCCGTTACAACCTATTATCACCGCCGGTCCCTTCACCAAGTGGGGGCTCAATTTTATGGATTGCAACCCAGCTTCGGCTGGGGGGCACCATCATATCATAGTGGCTATGGATTACTTCATGAAATGGGCTGAGGCAATGCCTACAGTAAAATCTGACGGTGAGACAGCCGCTCACTTCGTATTCAACCAAATCATTACTCAGTTCGGGATTCCGAGAGAGCTTGTCACTGACCATGGCTCGCACTTTCAGAACCGTGTGATGGAAGAGTTAGCATCCAAGTTAGGGTATAAGCAAGAGCACTCCTCTTCTTACTATCCTCAAGCGAATGGACAAGTTGAAGCAGTGAATAAATCACTTAGGTCCATTCTCCAACGAACCATCGCACAAAGCAAGACGAATTGGCATATTATGTTATACCCTGCTTTGTGGGCATATCGAACTACGGTTAAGACTGCCACTGGTTTTTCTCCATATCATCTTGTACATGGAGTGGAGTCGATATTACTAGTTAAATGCGAGATTCCTTCATTGAAGTTAGCCATGGAACTCTTACCAGACACTTCACCTTTGGAGGAGCGTTTGGTTCACCTTGAGCAACTCGATGAGCAGCGTAGAGATGCCTTGGTGACTCTATAGGTTAATAAGCATCGCGTAAAGGCCCAATACGATAAGTCTGTCCATCCGAGAGTGTTTAGTGAGGGAGACTTGGTCCTTTTGTGGGATCAATCGAAAGAACCCTTGGGGGCAGGGAAGTTCAATCCTATGTGGTGTGGTCCTTACATGGTCAAGCGTGTATTAGAGAAGGGTGCCTACGAGTTAGTGGATTACGAAGGGACGGCCTTGGCAGAGCCTAGAAATGGGCTCTATCTCAAAAAATACTATGCATGATCTTTAGCCAAGGTTTCTTGTTGTATATTATTGTACAACTTTTTTGGATAGTTATGTCTTGTTTATCATGATCGGGTTTGTGATTAGTTTCCATTTCTTGTAGCAGATGTCAATGGAATATTCCACCTACATAGGCTTCGCAGATGGTGCAAGCCATCACACTCAGCACTCAGCCTCAGCTACTTGGGTGATTTATACTCCTATGGGTCAAGTACTGTCTTCAGGAGGTGTATGTCTACGGCCATCTTCCAACAATGTTGCTGAATATAGTGTCGTTATTGAGCTTCTACGGGATGCCATTTCGCATGGTGTTCTCTCTCTTGAGGTACATCTTGATTCAGAGTTAGTAGTGTCACAACTAAATGGTTTGTACCATGTTAGAGATCCGACGTTATTGAGGAGATTCTTACGTGTGAGATTGTTAGAATGGCAATTTCAGAGTATAACATATATACACATTCCAAGAAATTATAATCAAGTTGCTGACTCATATGCTAACTATGTGTTAGATTGGCATTTGTTTCATTCATCATAAATTAATCATAAACACAATTTTTACACATGTAAATAAATAAACCGATCACCATAAAACTTTTTATATACATCAAAAATGTGGTAATACATAGTGTCATAATACAAAATTGGGGCTTTGAAATCCACCATCATATACACGGTAGTACAAAATAGATACACTCCTAGGTGTCTAGTCCTGTGGAGGTGGAGGAGGGTTGTGATCATGATATGTCACCACGGCTCTAGCTAGCCGCCGGAATAATCGTACCCATGCGCGTGGTACACCCACCACCTGTCTCTGCATTGCCTCAGGAAAGTCCTCAACTTGCGCCATGTGAACTCTATGAGTTAGTCGCACGAAGTTGGTATGGATGTTTTGGAGTATTCGCTCCACATCCACACCGATGATATCGTCTCCTCTTCCCCTCTGTCTATGACGTGGGAAGCCCTCTAGTCACCATGGTCCCACATCTGCACATGAATGGTAGATGTCATTATGTATTGTCACCCAAAAACACGTCTTTTTGATTCCATATAATCAAGAAAACACAAAAAAAATTAAATACTTCAAAAATTTTAAAAAGAGTGAGGGTCGAGATTCGTTACCTATGTCTCCATATGCTGATCCTGGTGGCAATGGCATGTCCGGATCCTCCCGGAAATCTATCCCTGCATAGGGGTAGTCATCTATGGAAACAATCTGTCGTCGCCACCATGGAAAAAAGTCAGTTGGATAGGGGTTGGCCACCCTAACTCCCCCCAGTCTGTGCATCGCATCTACCCAATGTCGTTGGGCCAGATCTTGAACCCCGTGGAGAGGAACATCCACTCTAGGGCTCAATCCTGGAACACGCTTGAAGAAAAACATGCTCAAAATGCTGCTGAAACTGAAGTTCTGTATCCTACCTGCCTTACACTCACTGAGCTGATGTTTCATGTTGCTCAGTAGTGAAGTGCTCTAGTCGTAGATGGTCAGTGTCATACACTCCACCTCATAGAACATCAGTGGCCGAGAGGCCTGATGGAGTGATGCTAAGCCTGCTATCCTGCCCAACGTCAGTAGTATGGCCTTTAGGCCCAGCACCTGTATAGCGTTGGTGGGAACTTGTCTCACCACCTTCTCAGTATCTGGGTAGCAGTACATAGATATGTACTCATCGATAGTAAGCCCATGACCTGCACCACCTCGGGAATGAAGGTTTACCACCTCCCCTTGTCTCGATAGACCTGTGATAAAGTAGATATCCTCCACCTCAATGGTGAGGGACATATCGTCTATCCGGAAGGACTTTGAGTCTGGATCCCAATAGTATACCAGCACCTGTAGTAGTCCTAGTTTGGCCCTCAAGCCACGTAGACACCAAAACTTGTAGATTCTGCATCTTCTTAGAGCTTGTTGAGCCATTATGTCGGCCCTTACTGCTTCCTCTACTTCACCATGCTCGCGTTCTCGCCACTCTAGCACCATGCTACATGAGAAATTGACCAAATGTCCATTAGATTCTTGTAAATCCTTTTGCGCGGTGTCATACGCGGATGTTTTGCAAACAGCCGCGTATGTACGTGGTTTCTAGCCCCTTTTCCGCGTATAGACAGCCCTATACGCAGAAAAATCTTCGATACCCATGTGGGCCGCAGCGCTCATGTAGAATTGGCCTTAAAAACCTCATTTGACCATGAAAACTTGTAAAAATTATATTGAAATGCAAGCTGAGAGCATGAGTAAATACCTGGAAGAAACGGTTGTGAATTCCGTCGGCTGGATCTCCTGGAATTTGCAGTTGAAAATCAGAGCTCCAATGGGTAAAAGTTTCAAATGATTTCTATTTTTTACTATTTATAGAAAAATTTTCAAATATTTGAAAACTTTTACCCCCTTTCCTATAGTTTTGACCGTTTCTAACCATTTTGGACCGTTTCTGACATAATTTGTGATGTAGAAGACCGTTTGCAGTGCCATTTCAGCCTTTGGATTGACCCGTTCGTACTGATCTCAGGTATAACGTCTACATTGGCATATAGGTTAGGCCCACCACCGTTTGCATTTTGCATGACCTTATGACCATGTCACTATATCCTTAGGTACGAACCCACTCTATTATGTCACGGAACCTTCTTACTGCTATAGAAGTGGCATGATACGAGTGGTAGAGCCTCACCTTACATGGGTACCCTAGTTAGCGCCTTATTTGCATTTGGTGCCCATGCCGATGTTTCTCCCTTTAGGGTGTGGGAGTCCGTTGTACAGTATTGCCATGACATTTAGCAAGAGCCTCATACTCCTCTTGATCTTATGCTGGCCATGATCCCCCGGACTCCCTTGTATCAAGTTGTGGATGCATTATCATGAGCTTTGCCTGTCTTATTGAGCTTTATGCCGGCTTCCCTGACATTCCGTTTCAGCCATATAGCCCGAGCTTGTCTCATGTCTAGCCATGCAGAGCCTTTCTTTATATCCTTCGCAGCTTGATTCCTTTTTACCGGGAGGGGATTTTCCCCCGAGTGTCGATATCCTACACATGTATCCTTGCATTGAGAATAGGTATGTTCCACTGCTTGGAACTAGTTTTTTTTCCCTAATGACACTCGTCTCCTCCTAGTTTGTAACTATAAAGCTAGTTTATTCTTTTTTCAAGCTTTTCAAATAACTGCAAAAGACCAAAAAAAATCAAAAAACCAAAAAGCCGAAGAAGAAAAGATATTATCTTTGGCAGCTGTCGAGTCGTGTCACCTTCGAACAGAGCACTGTATATCACATCCATTGGTTGGGTTATAGTTTGACTTTAGGAGCTGTACTCGTTTATCTGAGTTTATCTCCACCGACTGGTTAAGCTTCCAGTCCCTATGGAGCCTCTATTGATGCCTCCTGCATCATAGAGATGTCCCAGTTTTTATATCGAGTCTATGCTGCCTTCATTCAGTCACCATACACTGTTATTCTCTTGTTTGAAGGAAGTTGAAACCTGAGTCGGCCATTCCTCAGTTATCTTGACTTTGCATGTCAGCCATTCCCGGTACAGTTACTGGTCCGTGCACCTTATGATCGATTCCTTCCACATTATACATCCTTGATAAGTACCTTGTGTTGGATGATGGGGGATTCCCTAATGCCCTCCTTCTAGCAGATTTCATCCCATCGACTTCAGATCATTTATTCTGGGATTGGAGTCTAGAGTCATTTTTGAGTGCATTGAGACTTGTAGTCATCAGTGGCAGGTTCTCTCACTATCAACAGTTTTGGGAATACATCAATGTCCCCTGATCGATGGATTCTCTCAATTGTTCGACCTCAACACATTTATTCACACTTGTTAGTTTGCACTCTAGTACCTTGATTCCCATTTTCATTATCAGTGGGTGATCTCGTGTCTGTTAACAGTATACATCAATGACTGGTAATCAGACTATGGACTACTATGTTCGACCTCGACACCTCTATTCGCATAGTAGGACATGTACTCGTAGCGGTGTGTGTAGAAGACCTTCCAGTTTGGTGGCATCCATTATATGATACCTCCTTGATCATGCCAGTGTTCATGAGATTTCAGCTCTCATGACTTGTTCTAGTATATGTCAGACATTTGCGGCCTCTATGGAGATCTTGATCTATTGTATATCTTTATCCTTTGTGGAGATCATGGTCCTTTGTATATCTTCATCATGGAGATTCTGATCTATGTATATTGTACGTGGTAATGACCACATATGTGTTATCATGTTTCATGCCTATTCATGGCCATTGTACTCTTATGTATCCGGGACTGCTATATGTATTTGTAGTTATATGCAGAGTTGTATTATGGTATTATAATAATTGGGTGGCTGGTCTTCCATTTGGGTACCTTCATCACTCCACTTCTGGGATGGACTTATAATGTATTTCGGCCATCATATAACCCCTCTAATATCATACATTAGGGGGCATCTGTTATAGCGGATTTCACCACACTAGGTGAATCACACATTGTATGCCCTTCCCCTGTCCTGCTGCAGACTCATTAGCCCCTATGGACCACTTTTTGTCTTTTGATGTGTCCTTGATCATCCCTAAAAACATAAGAAAAGTGATATACGTGGATTTTACCCCGATAACCGCGTACATACGTGGATATTCCCCCTATAGTTGCGTACATCGGGATGTGTGAATAATCCAAATCCTTTTGGAGCGTTCCTTGACTTGGATCTGACTCATATGACTCCTGGCCTTCCATATGCCTTGAGATCACACGGATTCGACCTTTCAGTATCCCTTTGAAAAGCTATATAAGGAACCCCTCGAGACATTGAAAGCATAAGAGAGAATTGAGAGTAACGAAACTATAGTCCATTGTTGCCAGAACTTATTCTTGAGTCTGCATCCCTTTGTCCCTTGGAGCACTGTTGTGTTCTTCCCAAGCTTGCCTTTTGCTAGTGAGCTTTCTATCTGAGTGATGGAGGATTGAGGTGGTGGAGGCCCAAGTGGGGGATTTAGTTTCTCCGGTTCGCAGACGTGCCGTCAGAGGTTGTCACTTGTAATCTCTGATTCATATTAATAGAAATATCTTTTCCTTTTTAGTAATGCGTATTTGAATGAATATTGTATCCATTAGAATATGTCAAATGCTTTTACATTATTGATTATATATTCTAGAATAGATCTAACACCATGATATATAGTATGCTTGTATTGTGTACTTGTTGTTGAGGAAGTATTCTATCAATTCAAGCTGAAGATTGGAAAGCTCAACGGGGATCTACTTCAACCATCTGGAATAAGGTATGAGGTTCGATCCTTTAGTGTTAGACATTTTATTTCTATTGCATATTGGGAAAGATTGCTTTCTGGAGTCTAGCTGTCTGTTGTGGTACCCCAAGACATAGGAATTTCTCTCCGTAACAACTGTAGCCATATTCTTTGATCTAGAGGTGAACAACAGTCATAAAATCCCTGAAAATGATTGTTTGGAGCCTTGAGCAGACCTGTAGCAACGTTTGGAAATAACAGTGATCCAACTTGAGGAAGCCATCAGCTGTTAGAGGATTTTCACTTGATAGCTATCATATTCAAGCTACTGTCCAGCTTCTAGGAAGGTTTCAGACTTAGCTTATAGGAGTTTTGTGCAAATAGATGCATTTTGAGTTGAAAACTTGAATCTAATGGATAGCACTTGGCCCTAAATGACCTGCCCCTATTGTTTCCGTATTTCAACCGTGAAGGGTTTCCCTCTCTTTTAGTTGCATATTGAAGGAGGGGCCACCCCTTTTTTTAATCTTTTCCACTGATTTTTGATCAGCATTCAGCCTTCTTTGGAAACGTCCTATTTTAGAGGTAATTTCAGAGGGTTTAAGGCAGTGTTCAACATCTAAGTGTTGCTATGGGAAAATTGGATTTCTTTTATATCTTTGGAGCTCAGTCTTGGGTTTCTTTGTGGGAATCTTTGAGTGACCCCTTTTTGGAAGCATCTTTGGAAGCTTAGGAAATTAATTTATGAAGAATTCTTGCTTTCAAGAGCCCTGAAAAAATAGTTTTATCCCATTGGCTATCAAGAGGAACAACTGATTGAATGGCAATAGTAAATAATTCTACCAAAGCGATGGTCAAAATGTCCAAGACTATACCACCAAATTCAGGAAGCAATCCATTATGTTAAACCTCCAGCTGGAAGATCAACACTTATTAATGAAACACCAAGGAGCCTCATGTGGCTAAATCAAAAGGAAACTAGCCCTCTTTGAGGGAAAGAAACTTGATTATCCCTTTAATAAGGGACAGAAAACCAGCACAGAATGGAACAATAGGAAACACAAAGTATGGTGCCCAACAACATGATAGGAGGATGACCTACAAAGTTGCTCAGTCGAAGGACAGTGGTGAGAATCATTGCTATTTGCAATTATTGTAGTATAGATGGCCATACCAAGACAAAATGGTGGAAATTTCCCTTGGAATTGCATCCTAGAAATTGGAAGAAAGCATCAAAGCAAGCTCTCACCAATATTTAGGGACAAGAATTAGAATGTGACTCCAAAATAGATGGGAAGATCACTTTTATGAGCATACAAAATTGAAAAACCACCAGCTAATGAGGATGAGTTGAAAAAACTTAGTGCCATGAGAGAACAGTTGTTTGCCTCCAAAGAGAGGCTGAGCATGGAATGTGTCTTGCAATGGTGTTTTTTCTCCAGAGAGAATTGGAGCATGCAATGCAACTGCCACCAAACTCAATTGAACTTTTGTGGAACCAAAAGCCTTCAAATTGAGGAGGTCTTATCTGTAATAGATCTAGCCAGAAGAAGCCAACAGTCAACATGGCCCTCTCCAAATGCATTGGCAGAATAAGCCCAGTCAACAAGGCATTTCAGCACCACATTTTCATAACTACCTAGCTAATGAATGGGCAGTTGGCCAACAACTTTCCTGGCCAAGGGAAAAAAGAGGCCATTCTTCTTCTAGCTGAAGAAGAAAAACAGAAAGGGAGTTCACAGCCAAATGTTGTAGGAGACTCAAAACCATCTGTATACAGACATGGTAACCAAATGCAATGAATCTAAGATAGAGAGCTCTGTAACCATTAATGGCCTTCAATAAAACCGAGTATTTGTTTGGAAGTGGAATTTGTACATCCCAAGAGGGTTTTCGACAAATATTAATAGCATTGCAGTTTTTTGTGGTTCCTTCTCTCCCTCAAAGTCTGTTTGTGAGCCATAATTGCTCCAATTTGTTTGGGCCTCAATTTTTATTTTATCAAACTTCTTTTGTCCCACTTCTGTATAGCACATTTTGTAATAAATATTCACTAACAATCACAAGAAAAAGGATATGCATGCAAAATATAATGGAATATTATGCACATTATCAAGATTTAAAATGAACTCACCATAAAGGAAAGCAGTCCTATCAAAATACTGCAACCAAATTTTCAAGACTAGTCAGTCAATTACATCTATAACTGTATTCAATGGCTTCACATAACAACAGGAAAGGAATATACAAACAAAATCCCAAGACATAAAACATGCAAAGCTTCCTTCTATGTAAATACCTTGAGACTAACCACATTGGATTCCATGTTTCAGGATGATCTGAGACACATAAGACAACAAAGCATGAAATCCACATTTTTCAAATATATTAACGCTGAGTGATATAATGCATATCAACTCAAGAACTTGAAAAAATGCTTGTCAACTTATAGTCACTCATAGACATGCAAATTCTCTTGTGTGTTGCAAAGCGACCATTTGGAGTGATCATACTGCAAGGGTAATCTAATTGAACATTGAAAATAAAAAATGTGAAGGCAAAAAATTTTACAAGATAGAACAGACTAACTATTTAACAGATAGAAAAATTAATTATAATTTGAGAAATTTTACAAATAAATCTAACAAAGAAATGTCACCATTGATTTGATAAGGTAAGATATTAAAGATACCTGATCCCTAGAGGCTTGTATGGATACTCAGGAGAAAACTTAACTTTCCCATGATAAACTCCGCCTAAATAGAGATTGAAAAACAATGAAGTAAACCATTTATCATCATAATCTACAACATATGTGTGTGTGTGTGTGTGTGTGTATATATATATATATATATATATATATATATATACAGCTCGATACTAAGGTAAAAGTTGAATGTAAAATTCCTAATGTCTAAGATGCCCACTTTCTAGAAACCCGGAAATCTTATGCATCTGTCCATTTGTCCATATCCTAGACGGGAATCTGCAGATGCAAGTATAGGAACCAAGACTCCATAGGAAATAGGTGTCCACTAAACAAAATCCCACCCAACTCCAATTTTGTATCCTAAAATCACAGATGTTTTATAGTTTGGATTGTTTCATGTAATATGTAAGGCCTTACCTGCAAATGGTGTGCCCTCACTTCCCTCTAGTACATAATCTGCAAAATGACGAGCAATGGTATGTAAGCACATGAAAATTGCTAGGGAGCATTGCATGTTTGATTCAGCTAAGAATAAAAAATAAATAATTAAGCTTTAATTTACTTTTGATGACATTTCAAACATATAATGCAGATGAAGCAGCACAGTATAAGGACAAGATTGAGAAAAAGACAAAAATATATTAATGTCCATGGATAAGTTGTTGATTTGAACAAAACTACAGCATGTACCATGAATTTGTTAAGGTCTCTGTTTCTTATCATTATGTGCATATACTCCTCTCACAACCCTCCTGATTAGAGGATACTTGGTGGATATTACCACCCTTTAACAATATAAAGAGCCGATCTTAGTCAGTATCAGAGTTATCCATCTCCTTAATCATGGAATATAAGTACCAAATTATTAACCCCTCTGTCACCAACTTCAGCATATTTTGAGATTATGTTCAAATTTTAGGCAATTTTTAAAAGCCTGAATTAAAATTTCTCAAACATCCTATTAAATTTGTTCTCCTGCAAGGAAGGCCCGTGAAAGGAAGGATCATGCAGGTAAGGAAAGAGAAACACAAAGGTTGGACAATGCAAGCAAGGAAAGAGATCAAAGATGCAAAGGAAGGCCCATGCAAGTGCTGTTGTTACACTTTTGAAAGAAGGTTGGCACGTGTAAAACACTGCCCTGCAAAAAGCCCCTGACCCTACAAATTTCCCTTTTTCCATCAGGGCAAACACACTTGCAAGGGCCATAAAAAGGCCAACGCTTCTGCAGATGAAGGGAAAACATAGGTGCATAGATAGCACCAGAGGAGGGCCAATGCACATGTATGCATAACACTAAATGGCTTATTTATACATAATCAGTGAATTGTTCATGTTGAGATTATGTTTAATCTTCACTTGAGGCCACATGCAAACCCTCTGATGTATTGGTGGAGTTTGTGAAGCCTACATATGAGTAATTAACCCAATTTATTGTATTTCTATATATTTGACTAAATCTACTTAGTCACCCTCTTGGGATAGTGCTTCTCTTTTTCATGTGGTTGGGTATGCAATCTCTCTCTCGTTCATCGTTTAAGTAATGTTTCATTTCTGTTGTAATTTTGCTTGGCTGGATTAGGTCTTATTGGAGATTTCACAATAGATCCCACTATCTTCTGATATCAACATGGTATCAGTTCTAGCGTGTACTCTTCTTTCTCTGTCTAGCATTGTTTTAGGACTATTTCAGGTCTTAAACTAGGGTTTTAGCACTTCTATTTCAACAGCAAACATGTTCTAGGGTTTTTACCCTTTCTTTCACCGGTGACCTCTTGCTTTGGCAGTTTTTTTTGTTTTTTCAGCGGATTTAAGGGGATTTTTTTGCAGATC
Source organism: Pseudotsuga menziesii (assembly GCA_001517045.1). Taxonomy (NCBI): domain Eukaryota; kingdom Viridiplantae; phylum Streptophyta; class Pinopsida; order Pinales; family Pinaceae; genus Pseudotsuga; species Pseudotsuga menziesii. The sequence goes on from LPNX011200085.1 coordinate 86,819, forward strand.
TATGCCCTTTTCTACAGCAAAACCCACCTCTTACTCTCTTTTCAGCAAAATACTGTAGATTTTTTAGGGTTGTGTTGGTAACTTATGCATCTGTGAATAACGTCGGAGGTTCAAAACCCAAGACTGTTTGCAACAAACACAACCAATTTTACTAAAACTTAATTGTAATTTTGACCTCCAAGGTTTCAGTCCAGAAGTTTAAGTATAGCCCACAGAGCAAGAGAAACAAAATGGGGTTTCCCTCAAAGACTAATGCCAAATTAATTTTATTAATGGTGTCAACATCATATGGATCCAGTAAGCAAACCCACAAGGATTATCATATGAGCAAGACAATAAATAAATATATTTAATATATCAAACAGAGATAGAGAGGAAAACCCAGATCGTTTTATCAATGTGCAGAGCCAGACGCAGAGGTATGGAGAGCTTCTGAGTTCAATTTTCAGTAGTTAGAGCACAAAACTTCTTAAAGGCCTCATCAACTAACCCATGGGCAAAATACACAGACACATGAAATTATGCAGGGGAAGAAATATGAGTCATTCAACTTTTCAACCTAAGACCAGAAATGGAAAGGAAGGTAGGTATCAATCCATTCAAACCCTTTAAGAACATAATTATTTACCTCTGTAAGCTTGTAAAAATATCAAGAGGACTCTTACCTCATCCAATGCGGAGCTTAAAAAGCTACAACCATTCTTTGTATTCTCCAATAGTGCATGCTTCTCCTTTAAACCTCGAAAAACGATGCCCCAATTTAATCCTCAAACCAAGAAGATGGAATCGAACCAAGACTTTAGAATCAGCAAGCACAAAATGGCATAATTTATACACAGAGGATGAATCCCTTGACCCGAGTTAACCATCATTCAATCAGCGTACTGTTGGTGAGTTTAATGCCCAGAGAGTATGGCAATGGATATGTCATTGCCACATAACTCCGTCTTCAGTACCAAGAAAACCCCTCATCCAAATCGAGAAGAACTCCAGGTCTCCAAACCCTCAGTTGCATTTCAAATCGCCCCTCAACAAGAAGCATCCTTGTTGTCGCACATATGTCATGTAGCAAAGGTGCTTTCCACCCCCCGCTGGGGTTTTTTGCAGAATGAATCTGAGACAACAACCTGGCGTACGATTCTTGGCTTGTCTTGTTGACCCTCATTGACACCTAAAACTGGAACAGCCTGACCTGCCTAAATGAAACTGAAACTAGCTGACTAGCGTGAGAGAGACAACCCTAGGCTGGGTCCATCCCTTGTACTACTACTTCCTGAGAATGATACTTTCACTGGGGCTAACTTGTTCAAGAGGGTGATCCAATCCAACAATTCATTCAACCCATTATCCATTTTACAATATCTAGAATAAATGCCACTTGGAGTATAAGGAGTATTGGATAAAGCCAATATATTCAATCATAATATTTAGAAATAATAATTTAATGATAGTCACAAGAATATGAGAGGTATTAATCAAGTGCATACCTTCCAAGTATGAGTTGATAGCCTTGCGAATCAATCTTACCTTGGGGAACACAAACTATTTCATAGATATCACCATTGAAATAAGATGCTTGAGGTGAACAACTATCACCTTTGAAATTATCTTATATATGCAATTGCAAAGTGATAATGGTATGAAATATTTGAATTTCATAGGCCCCAATCCACCTTTGGGATGGATTCTAGGAATATTGAATTTAAACTAGTATGCATTTTCCTAGTCATCTAAACTTCCTCCTCCACCTTTAATAGACCATCACCAATTATTTCTAGGAAGTCGAATCCACATAAAACTTAGTCGGTCACCCATATGACCCTAGAATATTATCCATTTGGAAATATTAGAGGAAGGAACACAATTATTCCATTGTCACTAGTTGAAAGAGATCCATCTTCTTTTCATCCTCAAACATCCTTAAAATAACACCACCAATTTTAGGATCTCCCCTAGGTTGGATTCAGATGGTTCTTTGTAGATATAATTAAAATGATTGACCCCTAGTCCAACAAGATCCCATAATCCATGAACTTGATGGACTTCCCCATCTTTCAATTCACAAATGGTGTTTAGGTTCCTTATGTGTCTAGCACATTTCTGGAACAAGTTAGTATCCTAGTATATTGAAGAAATACAAAGAGATAAACTTTTTCACCTCCACTCAATATCTTTATCCCAGATAGGATTATTCCTCATATTCTCTAATCCAATACTTTTTTCGTAAGATCCCATGTCTAAAATACCCTCCTTATGAGATGAAAAAAATCCAATCAATCTCATTCTTTACCTCTAATATATGTCCATCCTATTTATGATAGTGCTCCTAACCCCACGTCACAACATTTTTTATTGATGGAATGAAGAGAACTAGAAAACTGAATACATGCACTTTCACCTGAATCCACATCAATATGCTTCCAATTCAACATAACAATTTACTGAAACTTTTATTCCATAGCTTGAATTATATTTAAAAAGGAACTCCAACTTATATTCACTAGAACCTAATTCAAGGAAAATTGGAAAACAATAAGAGAAATCTTGGGAGTATTTATGCTCTCTTCTCCTTGTCTCTACAATTGTGGTAAGATGTATAGTGTTTATTTGTCTTTCTATGTGAGGAGGTGACTAAGGTAAAGTAAAATACTAGGTTTTTTATGCACATTACCTTTCCTTGTTAATTGGATTCTTTCCGCATATCTCCTTGGAGATTATCCTACCAAATAAATACTTTGAGTTTTCATTTTTTTCTAACGAGGAGATTAATTAACATAACCCAGTTCTTCAGGTTTATTGGTTTTGTCCTAGTTCTTATAAAGTACAATTGTCGAGCTGATTGGAAGAGGAATTGATCACAACCCCTTGTATATTTAAAAGAGGATGAGTTGGGGTTTTAAAATCCCTCATATTCACTCTATCATATTTTTATTAAATTCCTGTACTTTTATGCAAAACATTATAAAAATTGGAAAATTGGAAAAACCCTAAACATAGTATTTTTTTTTAAAACCCTAAAAAGGCGTCGTCGCTTAAGCGACACTTACACTAACGCGCCGTCTCTTAAGCGACGCTTACACTACGCTCCGTCGCTTAACCGACGGTTATGAGAATAGCCGTCGCTTCACCGATGCTTGTGGCCACATTTACGAAAAAAAAAAGTATCCTTGTTATTTTTAGTGAGTTTAAAAAGAGAAATCCATGCGTCGTCGGATTTTAGATCGAAATGTAGTAGTGTGTTTTACTCCTTGATCAGTGCCATGCGGTGCTCATTCTTCAACTACTATGGAGGCTGAAGGCCCCTTGATTGAATTCTTTTGTCTTTCTTGTTGTGGATTGGTAGGAATAACTGTAGCATCCTCTACTACCAGAATTGGTTGAGAATCCATAGAGCGTCTTCGATTGGTCATGTAATTTATTTTATTTTCTCTAATTTCTTCAAGGATTTCATTGGGTATCATCTTCCTTGCCAATTTTCTTACTCTATTGCATGAATTTCCCATCACCACAGTGATCCATGACATATGGTGCTCCTCAATGGGAGATTCCCCAATGTTTGTTTCTTTCTTCCACAACTGTGTCTAGATACTCCACCACAATGACCAATGAAATATTTCCTTTGATTCTCCTCAACTACAAGAAAAAAAATGGTGAATTGTAGTGGTGATTTCTCCCCATCTACGTGCAAAAGAACCAACCCTAGATAATGCAGATCATAGGGTAGAGTTCAACAATAAAAACAGGAAATAAAAACAACAACAACAATATTTTCAGGTTTTTTTAAATATATAGAACTAAATAATGAAATAAATAACCATAAACACACCTTTCTTTTAAATTTGGTCCATTGTAGCCATCCTAGGAAATGGTCCCGCAACTCCACAATTTTGGTCTCCATCTCTTCCACATTTAGTTTTCAAATGGGGAATGTGGATCCAAATGTGTATGGAGCAAGCTCAAGATACACTGTGGGAAGTGGTGTGGAAAAATAATGGTAGAAAAGTATGTTGTGTGACTGAGTGAAAATGGCCAAAAGTGTTTTGAGGGAGTCCTTCACAATGTATTTATAGGAGGGTCCAAGGGTTTTTGACCCATGGTATTTTATTGTCCATGGTATTTATCTATGGTATTTTGACCCATTCTCATTTTTAGGATTTTTTGGTCCCTTTTGGAAATAGTGGGGATAAATCACAATAAATGATCATCTTCCCTTCATTTATGAGGAAGGAATAATGATGTTTTGGACCATATTTAGTGGAAATAAAATTGTGAATGTCAAAATGAAAGAAACAATGGTGGGAATATGATGTATGATTATGGTTTAGACCATAGAGAGTTAAGTGAACAATTTTAGTGTTAACAGATTTCCCCCTGATGTATGGCCAATAGACATCATAGGATCATGGGAAAATGGTGAAAACAGTGGAGAGATTGGAGAGAACCACAAAGGAGAGGAGTTTCCTCATTGGAAGTATGATGGATTTTGGTTTGTATTCATTCTCAAAAATGGATGAGGTACATATAATCTCAGACATGTATATGGATGAGGCGGGCATACCCATGCTCGTAACAATGTCAAAAAATAAATAATGGGGTCAAGAATCAAATAATTGGAGCCGATCAATACATATACAACTAGCGATAAATAATGGTGGCCTCAATGGCAGGATTAATGCATATAATGATATGAAGAACTGATACATAGGAACAATGGCATTCTCATAGAATGCGATATCATAACAACTGATACTCTACTAGATCCAGAGGTGTACATAACTCGATGTACTCAATTCCTAAGAGTTAGAATATATGTGGTACAATATTTAACATCCAGTAATGGAAATACATAGAAGCATGATACTGAGGGGATTTCGAACACTGTCTCCAATGCATCTCGAAAATAAAAAGGGAAATGAAGTTGTATGGGTCCCATAGTAGACTCATCAATGTGCTAGTGTTAGGTGACAACTGGGGTCTTTGACTAAATAATAAATGGACCAATACCCTATATGAATCTCAACAGTGCGATGATGTAGCTGAAGTTAAGCACGTGAGACACAACCATCCCTAAAGACACTAGTGCCTCCTTTCAAGTGGTCCAAGGAACTCATCAATGAGGTGGATAAAACCAAGATACAAAGACATCTGGTTCTATCCTCTAGAATAGATGTGTTGATGTTGATAGAGGGAGAATTGAAACTAACAAGGCAATGATGTTTCATTGATAGAAGAATGAGGGGGATAACCAAATATGTGGAACAGTCAAGGGGCTAAGACACTGAATGGGGAACAGGGGCAGGGGAGTACAAGGGACTCAAACTTCCTTTGTTCAAAGTAAGATGATAGGGATGACCTGGTAGAAAATGAAACTGAATCTGGGAAAGGGATCATAGCTATAAAAATGGGAAGATACTTGCAATGGGAAATACTTGTGGGGGCGGGGGGGTAGCTGGACTTGTAATATCTAGGGGTTCTATGGGAGTCTCATCGTAGAGTAATCTAAACAAAGGAGACCCAATGGGGGAAAGCTTCCATAACATGAGATCATATGCGATGGAACCTAGAGACAACGTTTGGTTCTTCTTCATAGTTTAAGGAGCACAAAGAAGGGATAGAAGTATGCTCAATATGATACAATCTAATGTATTTTTATTGATCTCGATAAGGTAAATGCTCAATGGTGTTTTCATTGTTAGAGAGTTTGAAAATAGGAAGAAGAGTCCAGTTTTGTCTCCTTTTCATATGTTAGTCTCTTAATCTTGAAAAAGGATAAAATCTTACAAAGGAGAGCTCTCTAAACCATGGGGTAAGAGAGACTTATTTACTGTAGGTAGTCCAACCAAGTCGGAAAAGGTTAAACCTATACTTACTTGATGATCATTCAAATACTTTTACGAGAATGAATGAATCCAAGTTTGCTCGGCAATCTTTTCTTTATGAGAGGGCTTGAAAAGAGCTTAAAGACAACCCATAATGAGATTTTTCGTAAGTTGCGATCCCAATTTCTGGGAAAGCATAAAAGGATACAAAGGGAAGTGTTCCTATCTTGAAGGTGATAGGGTGATACTTTTCTTTTAATAGTCTACGTATTCTGAGAAAAGGATATAAACGAGGCCACATAGACGTCATTTCAAATACATTAACAAGCATGAAAGGATGAAAGCATGCTCAACAATATTTTAATTCTTTTAGGAGGTAGAAAAGATATTAACAGAAACTCCGTAATGGTTAGTCAAGCAAGCAGGAAGAGTTCAATGTATGAAAAGAGGTTATGTTGTGAACATGGCTGATAGAAATAACAGTGGAACATAGATGGTGCCTCCTTACAGGGTGATGGATGGCGGTAAAACAAGGCCAAGTTTGCAATATGGATGGAGTGGATGGCTCATGGACATGCCAATACATACAAAGGTTGATTCACATGGTGGCATGCAAATTGAGATGACTCCAAGAAATGGCCCAGGGAAAGTACGGAGTGAGGTAGTCTAGTAGGTCGTGTCTTCTCTCAATATATTTTTGCACAGTGGTGACATCTTCCTGTCCTAGTAGAGGATGATTCTTACTAGTAGAGGATGATCCATATGTGAGCATGTACTACTCGGGAGATCCAAAGAGGCTTAGACCTCTAGGGAAGGTCTAGGGACCTGATGGGACATATACATGATGCTTTGTGGTTGTAATCAGATATATTTTACTAGAATTGTGGTAGGTAGATCATGTGTGTGACATACTGTGTTCATGTGTAGATGTGGGACTGAACCCTCCAGAGGGGTTCCAATGGCATAGAGGCAGGGTGGATGGGTTAGATCCACCCTCTCACTAGAAGAGGAGGAAACAGAGTGCTACAATGGACTCACTACGGGTAGATGTGGATCAAATACTGGAGGGGGTCACCATATCAGGGTAAAAACAATGTAAAACAAGAAAGAGAAACTATGACACAAGAGGACTCATGGTGAGTGACTTCAAGCATAGAACCACTTGAGGTAAATCCCATTGCGGGGATTATTAAAGAGGTGTATGTCAGAGTCAGCAAGGATATATTCACCCTTTGCGAGAAATAGATCGATGACATATGGGCCATGCATGGAATCAAAATTCCATTTCCCTAGCCTATCATTAGCTTGGTCGTAAATGAGGAATAGATACCCTTCATTAAAGGTGCAAGGGTGGATGTGGGAGTCATAATGGGACTTCGACTGAGTCTTAGTCAATTCAATCATTTGGATAGTATCACAAAAGTCCTCATTAGTATGTTCAAGCATAAGTAGGAGTTGTTCTAGTGGTGAAGTATCAGGTAGAAGTTCAACAACAAGGAGAAGTGACAGAATCTGGATTTCAATGGGAAGAACAAATTCCACACCATGGACTAAGTCAAATGGGGTAAAACCGATGGTGATTTCAAGGGTCTCTCTATCATCATGAAAGTGGTGTTGGGATATATCATGGGGATCTTCCGCAGTTGATGAAAAGAAAATACTACTGGAAGTAGAGATCATGTAAATGATGGTAGTGGTGTCCGAGGAAGAAGTCAGAGGGTAGATCCCCTCAAGGAATGTGATGTTAGACTCATGAGAGTGTTTTCAAAGGTCACTGAGGAGTGACTGGTACTTAGGAGAGTTTGGGAAATGGTGTGAATAATGACCATGTAGGCCAAAAAATGCACTTGGGTGGTTAGTTCAGAACGATTTATTCTTAACTATAGGTATGGCTGGCACGTTGAAAATGGGGGTGTCATCAGTCTCGACTACAATGTGCATGTGGTTGCGAAGGAGAGGTAAATTAGGAAAATTATGTGTCACATGGACTTCAATATCACATAAAGCACATGTAGGTGGAGGATGTGGTTCTATCGGTACTTTGGGCATTTTTCCCCTAGTCTTCGTGGAAGGAGGGGGAGAAACAGTGAGACAAAAGCAGTTGTTTTTATACCAAGAGGTGGGTGCAACATCATCTCAATAGGTTGGATAGGAGTCAACACGATCTGGGGCGTCAGGGGACGGGTAGGTGGACCGATGTACCACACAGGAATACCCAAAGTGAAACCAGGTAGTTTGAAAGTATCCATGATAGGATTACTCATGATGTCGGATGGAAAAATGAAAGGTATTGTGTGGACAAGGAGTGAACCCCAACAATTTTTTGAGGTATGTGGCTGGGTTTGTGACTGAGGTTGCGAGGAGGTTGAAACACTACCAGATGTGATAGTGCACAAATTTGTTATATCAGTCAACAAAGGAGGAGGTGGTAAGGATATAAAGGTGTCCATCATAGGTGTGTTGGAAAACAATCCCGGTCCAACGGTAGAAAGGGATGGTATAGGAACGTTATCGATGGTAGTGTCGATAGTAGGAAGGACATGTTTCGATGTGGCAGGTCCTTTTGGATAATAGTACATCAATTGGTCAATGGTCACAATATTCCTATAATGAGAGAAAATCAAGAGTAGATAGATGATAGATGCAACAACTTGCATTGTATACATATAACTACGTTCTAGGAGGAGGTTGTAATCAAGTTGGGAGTTGACAGCCTCAATGTAAATCAACATTGTTTTGTCGTCTAAGTCAATAGGTATATTCATGACGATGTCATGGGGTTGAGTGTCATGGTCATGATAGATGCAAAGAGCAGTGGAAGAAGGTTGGAGGGTTGGGGATCCAAGTTTCTTCCAAAAAAATGTTGACATAACACAGGTGGATGCCCCCTCATCAATGATGCATCGATGAATGACCAAATTCTAAATCGTGACTGGAACTTGGAAGGCGATGGATGATGGCATCTAGGGTTCTCCTTTATCCATGTCGAAGGTGATAAACCTAGATTTTGAGGGATCAGAAGCACCTAACCCATATAACAACGCTTTACGTTGCAAAGGATAAGTTTTGAGAACATCTAGAGTGGACATGGTCATGGGAGACTAGGCCAAGTCGTCACCAATATTATAGTTAAGTGCAGCTATGGAAGTGGCATTGTTCGTGACGTGACACAAAGGGAACCATGAGACTTTGGAAGTCTCATTCGTAAGGGTTCTTGGTAAAATCAAAGGAATATAAGGAGTGGTGGAGGTAGATGTCGTAGATGGGTCAATAGTTTTCGTGGTAGAACCATACTGATTTCATAGATCTTAGAGGTTGACATCAGATGATAATGTCATGAGATGATGGACACTAGGATTAATGGGTTGAGCCACAGAAGTGGTGGTGGGAGTTTGTGGGTCCAAGGGCTTGGTTGCAACCATCCCTTGGTGTGGTAGGGGGCTTTGGAGAACCACAGGTGGAGGCCCTTGTAGTGTTTGGTTTGGTTGAGCAAGAGCAACTGCATTGGGGTCATGTTGATTATCGTTTTGGAGTAAGTGGTGGACATGAGTCAAGTGAGGACACTAATGGGTATAATGGTCATAAGTGTTATAGATGGTGCATGAATGGTTAGTCTAAAATTGTGGGTTCTTCCCAGATCTAGCAGGATGCTATATATTTTGTGCAAGGGATTCAACTCCGTTATTTTTCAGTGGGTTGGCTTGTTATCCACCTCCTTGGGGCTAGTTTGTTTCCACGATTCCTACCTCTCTTATTGTTTCCCTACCCTTGCTGTTTATTGGGAGCAGGATATTTAGGGAATTTTTGTTGTGCATAGACCTATCCTCGAGGAGTAGGAGGAGTCGGGGCCGGATTCACAGTAGGTTGCACTCGTGGTGGGTAATAAGCTGGAACAACTAGTGGGGCTACAAAGCCAGTAATTTGACCATTACATGAGTGTGACGAACAAGTCAGTCCATCAACGTGAGGAGTTTGTGTGGGAGGCACATAGGATAGTGTGGCTTCGGACTGATACATTATGCTTGAAATATCATGGGCATAACTTGGAGGCACATCAGAAGGTGTGGCTTTAGATTGATTCATTACGCATGAAATATCAAGGGCGTAACCTGGTTGGGAAACAATATGGGTGCTACTAGGATGGGGTGGAATCACAGTAGAGGATGGATAAAAATGAGGATGATGGGTAATAGAACCAATAAATCCATCAACAACATAAGATCCCCAAAGCGTATCCTGATGTGAAGTGATTACACCAGAGAATTAGGTATAATGGTGTACAATTAACTAGATTGGGCATATATAATATCAAAATGTTGAGCCTTCATGATGACTTCCTCCTCAATTTTTCGGTGCTTAGATACAACATCCTTGGCGATTAGGGGGATTGAGTTTTTGAGGAACCAATCTAGGAAGATTCTATCATCTAATTGGATCTTACACAAGCTATGGTGAAATTTCCATTCATTGATATGATCCATGATATGAGTAGTTGTGTTTTGTCTACAGGATAATAGAATTTCCACATCCTCATAATATTGAACAAGTAACTGGAAATACTATAGAAACATCAAGCCTAACGAGGAAAATTCCTAGTAGGTGGGATGTGGCAGTTCAATGTACCAGTTGGCTGAAACACTTGTGAGTGTGCATTGGAACAACCTCAATCGGATAGAATCATCCACTATGTTGTTAGATGAACACCATAAGTGGAACGACATGATGTTGTTTTGGGGTTCCTCCCCCTCCTTTCCCTCAAACTCAGCGATGTCTGAAGGGAATTCGGTAGGCATAGGAGGCCAAAGTGTATTATGGAGAATGGGCTCATTGGTAAACCATGCCAAGTAAGGAAGGTTGATACTAGCCATAAAAGCTATACTAGAACCGAAAATTGATCGGGAAGGGACAACAATTTTTCTAGCACTAGTGGGAATCTAGTTCCCATGGTTGACTGGGGGTGGGTAAGGTTTACTTGCAATTGTAGGAATAGTCACTGGTATGGTATGAATAGATCGAACAAATGTGGAAGGGCCACTACCCCTAGGTATAAATGGTGGAATGGTAGGAACCACGGTGGATGGAGTGGGGCCACCACTAGTGGGTATCAAACCAGCAATAGTGTGTGCAATGGAAACAGGACCACTAGGACCAAAACCTATCGGTCTTGTGGAAGGGATACCCGTAACAATGAGCGTAACGAACACAATCCCACTACCAACCACCCTCCCTGGAAGGGATCAGTATGTGCACAAGCCATGGGGCTGGATGTGGAAGCGAACAAGGTAGGCTCAGATTGATAGGAATCCAAATCAGACTCAGAGGTCATGTATGGCTCTGAAGGTGGTGAATGATGTCAAATATGGATCCAAAGGTGATGGTTCAAAGAACCGAACTGAGAGGTGTGCCCCCTAAGCCTATGCAAGTAATGTGGTGGAGCTATGATGGTGTGATGGAGTAGTAGTTTGTAATGGATGGAAACTCAAGAGTATAAACTAGAGGCTCAAAAACCCAACTACAACCAATTGTGTAGAAATAGAGCATATAAATGGTGGCTCATAGGCCAAAAACAATCTCTAAAATGAAAATGCAACAACAGGTTACATCAAGTCGAGTCAACAACAAAGTGGCTAGCAAGCTAACATGAAGAACTACCTAGAAACAAAAATGAGGCATTGACCTATAGGGTATGAGTGCAAGCAAACTCCTTGCTACAAGCTAGAAGCCCCTCGCTAATTCTACCCTTAATGGGGTGATGAAATCCTAGTCAGATAATACAAAATGGAAGAACAAATAGGCTAAGAGAATCCCACTACCGAGCAGGACCTCTGGGTAAAAGATCCCTATAAAGAATGATGTTTTGGACCATATTTAGCGGAAATACAATTGTGAAGGTCAAAATGAAGGAAATGATGGTGGGAATATGATGTACGATTATGGTTTAGAACATAGAGAGATAGATGAACAATTTTAGTGTTAACATGAATATGCTTTATGGTGCTCATCAATGGGAGATTCCCCAAGATTTGTTTCTTTCATTCTCAATTGTGTCTAGATACTCAAGTTAGGGGGAAGATTGGGAGGAAATTTGTCTTTGCTAGTTCCTCAATTGCAAGAAAAATAATGGTGGACATGCTCTATGGTGCTCTTGAATGGAAGATTCCCCAAGATTGGTTTCTTTCTTGCTCAATTGTGTCTACATACTCCACCACAATGACTATTGAAATGTTTCCTCTTCTAGCTCATCAATTGCAAGAAAAACAATGGTGGAGATGCTCTAGGTTGGTCCTCAAAGGGAGATTCCCCAACTTGGTTTATTTCTTGCCCAATTGTGTCTAGATACTACACCACAATGACTAAGCTAATGTTACATTTACTATCTCCTTAATTGAAAGAAAACCAATGGTGGAGATGCTCTATGGTGCTCCTGAATGGGAGATTCCCTAAGCTTGGTTTCTTTCTTGCTCAATTGTTTCTTTCTTTCTTGCTGCTCGATGTATACCATGCTCCAAGAAATCGTTAGACACTTGTGATGGAGATGGTTAATGAAATCAAATTTTTGTGTGATAATATAGTGATGAAGAGAATGAACTCACTATCTACAATTTTAAATTGTGTACATACTGTGAAAAACAATTGAAATATGATAGGATGTTTCTTAGACAGGAATTGTTGATATTTATACCGAGAAATAACGTGCACATGCTGTCACTAACAAAAATATGTGCATGTTTCTACAATATATAATGCATTTGCTTTATTCTTGAATAATGTTTAGGAGAATTTAAGAAGGTAGTTCCATGACAAAGGGACCATTCAATGTTTAGGGGAAATTAAGAAGCAGTCCCTAAGTCTTATGCCCCTAACACCCCCCTCTCTTCCCACTAACTATTGTTTTAAAAATATAAGGGATGTGAGAGAGAGAGAGAGAGAGAGAGAGAGAGAGAGAGAGAGGGAGAGGA
>LPNX011200085.1:104091-197165 GCA_001517045.1 Pseudotsuga menziesii
ATGTAAAGCTATATTATTCCATAATGCACACTCCTTATAAACTTACAAAACATGTGCATGTATTTCATTAATATAAAAAATGCATGTTTATCTTTGGAAGGAACACAAATTTGAATTTAAACAAAACATAAGGATGTTTAGTTACACTATGTCCGAGCCTCCACCCATGATGGTGTGGAATTCTTATGGCTATGTGTCTTCTTCTAGATTTTATTCATATTCATAATTCCTATGACTTGGAGTATGATAAACCATGGCTAATTGAGCATTACATCCAAATTTTCAATATGCTCATGTTTAGCTGTTGGTTATAGTATGATGCACACCTCTATTTTTTATGAAATTTTAGAAACATATCTGGTTTTTTTTTCATATTCAAAATATTTAATTTTTAACAAGAATATATATTTTCTTCTCTTTTTTTCTTATTTTTCTTATGTCATCACTCCTCAACTCAAAAAACACATTGTTTGTGTTTCGCCCATAACTCTTCCATTTCTCAACCATTTTGGAAAACAATTGTATGGTTCACTAAAGAACATTGACCTTTACATGCTATAAAAACCCATTTCCAAATCATTGCATTAAGATATTAAAACACTGCACCCACAATTTACATACTGTTTTCGAGGTTTAATCACTTATATATTTAAAATAAATTAAAAAAATTTATTTTTATTTTTTGAAAAATAGTCATGCACTAGTACTATCTGTTCTCTATATGTGTACCAGTTTTCGTAAGTTGATTCCATCATTTAGGAACTCAAAGGTTGCACCCACAAAAGCATATACCTTATAATTTGTCCCAAAAATAGAAAAGTGTCTGTTAAAAATGATCTAAATTTAGATAGTTAAGAATATTTTCAATAGAAAAAATTATATATTTGGAAACATCATTAAATTTCCTACATTTCATTTTTTTTTACTCATCACAAGATTCACTATGTAAATGTCTCAAAATATCCATGCAAGTGGATGGATTCCTATTTTTTCAGTTTTCTATTGTAGATAACATATCAAAAGAGATCCTCATTAGCTTGCACACACCCTTTACCATTCAGCTTACCTCATCCATGGACAATACTTTTAGGATCCAACAAACAAGAGGGGGTGACCGACATGCTTACTTTCCACCACCTCTCACATAGGCTTAGGAAAGTGACAAAGCCCATGTTTTCTGTGAACTTTTTAAATCATTGAATGAGAGACTATATTGGGATACTTCTTTATGGTAATACAAAAAAAGTCAAGAACAAACATCGAATGGAATTAATGACTTAGTTATATGAAGAAAAATTGACAAAACTAGAAGGTTCACTATGGAAGTGAGTCTTGAGGCTATGAAGTTGATGACAATGTTAGGATATGTGGTTCATAGTTTGAAGGAGTCCATACTCATTCAATCCACCACATCTTGCCTCAAAATCATTACATTGTCAATGAAGAAAAAAATAACTAAAGAATTAAATTATTAAAAGAAGAAAGACATATGACAAAGGAATTATGGATTAAAATGTTGATGTAAAAATGGTAGTGGAGGTGGAAAGAGTTGAAGTTAGGAATTTGAAGAGTTGGAGATGCCTAGCCTTCCAGTTTCTCCCAATACACTAATTTTTTTGCTATAAAATTTTATGCAATGGGAAAAAGGGTGCAAGGAACCCAATCTCCTCTTTAGCATTCCAAAAGATGGGATAAAATTGTTTTTAAACAATTTCATTTCATCAACCAAAAACATTAGTCTCAAATAATTGCATGGCATTACAACTCAAGTGCATTCCCAATCAATTCTAAAATTCCATAAATGAAAGTACATGTATGATTATGTAAGAGATTGTTACATGCTTTTGCTATAAAACACTTATATATGTTTTTCATCATTCATTCATGTTATCACAATATTATTACTTTTGTTTTTCTTATAACTTAAACAATGGTATGCTTCATGTGTGCAATACTATGATTCATACTCAATTCATTATATACAAATAAGAAAGTGGGTACTCTTTAAACATCAAAGAATTGTGAAACATTAACTTCGGTCACTTAACAGAGATAAAACAAATAAATAAAAAATCAAGAGAGATAGACACCAATATATGTGGTTCATCCCTAACTAGGGGACACGTTCATCAAAACTGTTAATATTTATATTAATTATTCAACAAAAGGTTACAAAATAGTAGTGAAAGTACTGCATTTTATCTTCCTTATCCTCAAATCACTCTTATGGACGAGAATATCAAGTTACTAATTATCCTTATTGCAAGACCTTTCTTTAAAAGATAAAAATACCATCTAAATCAATTCCAAATATTTCCACTTAAACTATCCCAAGTGAAATTATAAAGGAATACAATTAGAAACTTACTTGTCTCCCTCACCTCTTATCTTACATATTTATACTAAAACATTGGCCATCAGTTTAGAATAAGAGGCCACCCCCGAGTTGGCATGAATCCATTAGGAGAAGGCATAAAATTAAAGTTTCATTGAGTTCCTTACATTACCAAGCTCACTACCACAACTAAAACTTGTTGTTTGGTATTCCTCAACAATATTGGATTGAGAAACAAAAAAAATAGTAGCATAGTTAATTAGTATTGTTTCCACAAACAAGTGTTCAGATTACAAGATCCAAAGTTTTGACTTAACCATTTCAAACTTATCTTTTAAATAATCCAACACCTTATAAATTATTATCTCATTTCAACTTTGCTTTAAAATAATCCAACACATTATTAGATATTCAATATTAGCAAAAGAATATGAAACCTGGCTAGTAAGTGCCATGCTTACTTTAATTTATTTGGTAGGAATATTAAAAGCATTAAATCCTCCCTCGAAGGTCAATATTTATTTTCATTAATTAAAATATGCAACAATAATAAAGAGGAGTTGATTTTTTAGAATTTATTTCTCCAAGGGCTAAATAATGTATTTTTTTATTTTATTTTAAGGGATTGATGATGGTTTGATTATAGAGAAATAAATCTCTCTTATTAAATTTGTCTCTTTAATTTGTGAAACCCAATGAGCTAATCGTGCAGAAATAGCCTCTTGCGAGTTCAGGTATTTCAGGGCCTCATGTTCAGTGTTGAGAATAAAATTTTCATGGGTTCATACAAGACTATTAAATTTCTCACTAAAGTATGAAAAATGGAGATCCTATTTACTAATACTAGACCTATTGTAATGACCCAATTCAAAAATTCCCAAGAAAGGAATAATTTGGGGAAAAAATGTCTTGATTTGTCTTGACTCTAAGGGATTCGAATGGCACAAGAGGGTGTCAAATTTGGTAGGGAATGATATGGGGAGTCTTAGGAACACTCAATGGAATCTAATATAACTTTATTATAGGTTACATACATATTCAACTCTATTTGGGAACATTGGAAAAAATGGTAAAATTACTAATCATTTATGGTGCAATTCCCCCTAGGGTGTGAGTAGAAATGGCTCTCCAAATCCTATGCGACACTCCAAAATTGTCAAATATAATATGGGGAATGTTATTATACTTAATTTAATGTCATGTTTTATTGTTAATATTTATGCAACAGAGGTATAAATCTTCATATTCGAATGCATAAAATTCAGTGATATTTTCTTAAGGGAAATGGTATGTAAAAGCTCAACATTGACTTACAAATTGTGTATATAATGGTTCAAAACAGATAATAATGAATATATACCATTAAAATAATTTTAATAAGTCACAAAAATCATATAATATCATATCCAAGTCGTAACATACACCATATATACAACTCCATTGAAATGGGAAATCAACACATGGAAACTAGTCAAAGCAAAGCTTGGAAATGTTGGCATTTGCATATGTATTTATGATGATTTAGAATTAAATAGAGTATGAGAGACATAATATAGAGTCACAAATAATTCACCCATTCTTGGAAATCAACTATATTCAATGGGGCACAACCACCATTCACACAAGTGCACCATTATAGAGAAATATGGAAATATTGAAGTGGGGATTGAGAGAATAGGAGGAAATATGGGTCATGAATAATAGAATACTCCTATATGAATTAAAAACACTCCATAAATATCCAAATTATAATTCATGGTGGTCTCTCCCACAAAAAAATGGATGAGAATCTCACTCTCTCGAAATGGGCTCACTAGCAGGGTAAGTGAGCACTCACCGTGCAATGGACAAGCTAGTGCTTTACAAAATGCCAAAGCCAAATTATAAAATGATAAGAATATATTATTATTCCTCATGAAATATTTTTATAACCATAATAATTTCCTCCAATTTATAATTCACTCCCATAGGATTCCTCCAACTCATCCTTGATGTTTAGTAACCTCCATGCACTTGTCCTTCTCCTCAATCCTTCATCTTCCTCCAAATTCAAATTGCTGCAAACAAGCCCCAAGTGAGATCTATTAGAGGATATTTTTATCCCTAAAATTTCATATTTTCATATTTATGCAATTATTTATGCAATCAGGTCTAACTTATCAAAGAATCTTCCATCATTGTTGTCATAAAGCATAGGTGATCTTTCTCCAAGTGGCACTTAGTTTATTCTTAGCCTCTTCCTCTTCTATGGGGAGTTACTCCTCTTCACCCAATCGAATATTTGGGATCATCATATTTTACTTGACACCTATTCACCTTCCAAGAATGTTCAATTACTCCTAATTTATAATTTGGGGTTAAGTCATGACATGTGTAGGAAGTTCTAGCTACCCAAGGTCTCCATGAACCTCCAAATGTCCTTATGAAGCAATTACAATTTATTCTATCCATATTTATTATTTATATAAACCAATGTAATTTGTAAATGACAAAATAATGTTCTCTCGCATCCAATATCTCCCTAATTGCAATATTTATTGCCTCCTCCCCGACCTATGGAACTAGTAGGTGGGTGAAACATTGTCAACTAGTAGTCTCATTGGTATAGCGACATGAAAGTACTCCCCACCCAATATTGATTTTTCTCAATCAATTCCATTTTTTTATGCTACAAATCTGTTCCTCTTCCAAGTGGCTTCCTTTCTAGGAAAATCCTTCCATTGTACCAACTATTATTTTATTGTTCTTCTTCTTAACCTTCTCTCCCTTATTTTCAAGATTGTTTGGAATGAGGACAAGTTGTCCTTCATCATTCGAAGGAGGTGAAGTATTTGAAACTAAAATATTCTGACCTATAGCCTTGTTTATACATGAAACATGAAATACATTGTGAATTTTACTTCCCATGTGGAGCTCCAATTCATAGGCCACTTCTCCAACCTTTCAAATCACTTTGTAGGGACCATAAAGCCTTGGTTTGAGTTTTTCTGATCCTGTATCCTTTATGGTGGTTTGTTTGTAGGGATTAAACCTAAAATACACCAATTCATTCACTTGGAAATTCCTCTCCACTCTATGTTGATATGCATATTGTTTTTTTCTGATTTTGGGAAACCTACAAATTATATTTCAAAGCCTTCAAAATTTATTGACTTTCTTCAATCCAATACTTAGTATTTGGAGCTCTACTATCACCAAATATTTGGTTATTAAAAGTGGATGCATCATAACCATAAAGTTATTTGAAAGGATACATGCCAATGGGCATAGTAAAATTAGTATTGTAACAAAAATCACCCAAATGCAACCATTTTATCCCTGCTTTTTGCTTCCCACTAACATAGTTCCTCAAGTATCCTTCTAGATATTGATTCAACATCTCTATTTGGCGATCAATCAGTGGATTATAACTTGTTTATGTGTCAAATGTCCCCACCATTTTTAAGATTTCTTTGCAAAATGCACTCAAAAAATATCTATCTTTGTCACTATTAACGCTCTTAAGAAGCCCATGCAATCTGAAAACTTATTTAAAAAATAGTCCATCCACTTGTGCAGCAGTGAAAGGGGTAGTAACAACAAATAAATGACAAAATTTAGTGATATTATCCACCACCACAAATATTAAATCCTTACCAAATACCTTAGGCAAACCAGTGATGAAATCCATGTAAATGCTTTCCCATTTTTGTTTTGGAATAGGAAAGGGGTGTAAGAGGTCAGTTGGATGAGTGTGCTCCAATTTATTTTGTTGACATGTGGGTAATTCATTAACATAATTTGGAAAATCATCCTTAAACCCTTTCCATGAGAATATTTCCCTCAATATTCGATATGTTTTGAAGAAAGCAGGGTGACCTGCTAGAGGAGAATCATCATCTTTCTTTAAAATTTCCTCCTCCAAAATCGAAATAGGGACACAATAGATTCTATATTTGTAGTATATGATTACTTAAAACACCTTATACCTATAATAATTTTTAGTCTCATAAAAAATTTCACAAAAAAACTTATCCTTGGCATACTCTACTTCTAATGTAGATTTCCAATTTTTTGCTACATCCATCAAACAAATACAAGGTCTTCTAGATAAAGCATCAACTACCACATTATTTTTTCCCTTCACATATTCAATATCAAATTCAAATTCTTTAATATTACTCACCCACTTTTTATGAATTTCATTTATATCTTTTTGAGTGAGGATGTACCTTAAGATTTTATGGTCAGTTTTGACCACAAATTTGTTTCCCACCAAGTATTGTCTAAAATTGATCAAAGAATGCATTATGGATACACTTTATTTAACATAAATGGAGTAAATCTTCTCATGTGGCTGTATCTTCCTACTTTAAAAATATATTGGGTGTTTTCCTTGTTTTAGGATTGCTCCAATTCCCTCTCCTGATGCATCACATTCCAAGACAAATGGTTTAGAAAAATTGGGCAAGTCTAGAATAGGACAATTGCTTATTACCTCTTTCATTATTAGGAAATACTTTTAAGCCCCTTCATGCCATTGGAAAGAATATTTATTTGTCAAATAAGTGAGAGGTGAAGTAATTTGGGAGGACCCCTTCAGAAACTTTCTATAGTAGGTGCGAATTTTAATGAGTCCTCTTAACTTAGTGAGCTTTTTGGGATGAGGCCATTCTATAATGGCTGTTATTTTCTCCATATCCACCTTCACACCATATCTCAAAATTTATCTCTATGTAACTAACATTGAGACTCATGCATCCTTCAGTAGATTCTCCACTGTCAAATATATTTAGAGTGTCTAGTTCTTCCTTTGCACAACATCCTACTTCACCACTTGCAGTACTAGGTGGTTCATGTATTTCCTTAATGATGAAAGATGTATGTCTTGCACTTTTATTTTTCTCTTCCTATATAACTGATGCATATTTCTCCTTGGTATCTATGGGTCGGGATATTTAGGTTTTCTCCTTGAATACAATCCAAAGAGTCTCATAATTCCTCTATATGTAGATGGCTATGATGGATTTTCACATTTGATCTTGTTTTCTTCTTCTTTTCTTGAAGGAGTGGGAAAATTTGGTTCCTTCCTTTATGGTCTATTGTTCTTGAGAAAATACTCATATACATTCTTTGGCTCAAATATAAACCTGAAATAAAAAAAATGCTTGAAAACAATGGATTTACAAACCTCTTCCCCAAAGGCAAGATACTCTTGGTAGCGATGGGGAAATTTTTCACTTATATATATAATATTTGCTAAATTCTTCTTAGGAATAGGAATTGGTGGTTTGACCCTACTATATTAATATTCCATATGGTCACAAAATTAACAATCATCATCTATTGAAATTTTCAATCCACCATCAACATTGATCTCCTCTTCTTCTTCAACAAACTAATCAATTCATCAACTTCAACTACTGGTACAATCCTCATGGTTGCAAATTGAGATCTAATCTACAAGATTTCTTAGATTGAGAGATTACTTTCCACAAGAGTAGAGGAAATTTCTATGATACCACTATAATGTACCTAAGGGATGCTTAGGCACACTAACTCAAGAAGAAGATCAACTTGGTATCCAATTCACAAAACTAACAAAAAACTATGTGTTAGGAATGAGCTAGAATTGGATTAACCAACTTTAATGGACAATGGGTGTTAAAAATCACTTTAACACCATTAATATATGAAGGATTAGAATATAATTTTATTTTTCCCGCAACATTAAGATCATAATTTTGGAGCAATTGAGAGATTTAATCTCTCATCTGACCACTACTTCCATAAAGGAATAAATGTTTGAAGATAAAGGTTTCTCTATATAGGCCAATTTCATGACAGCTTAAGGGACAAAACCTAGTTTTGATAACTCCTACAATGTAAAGAATACATAGCATGTGTATTAATTATCCTGAAAATATTGAAAAATCAAGTTAAATGCCTGAAAAAACGATGAAAAGTGGGTTTTGTCATAATTCTAAATGTGAGGCTCTGATACCATGTCAGAATTATAAAAGCAAGGTTATGGTACCATGTAAAAATTGTAAATGCAAGGCTCTGATATAATGTTTGAATTCTAAATGCTTGATGATAGCAAGAATTCTATAAACACGCTAAGAATCTAAGCACATGATTAACATCACAGGGAATTGCAGAGAATTGGCATAAGGAGAGAAGAAGAAGAATGATGCACACAGATTAAGGAGTCATCAATAAATGATGATTGATGACAATAGTAATACACCCTTATCAAGGAAAAATGAGTTGCTAAAAGACAACTCATGCCGCTCATAAATCGGGCTTACTAAATAAGATAAACCTCCATAGGTGGCCAAATCCATTTCCAACACTGTCAAGGACCTTGGGAATTAGATAAATCATGAGCGAGTTGTCATGAGTGATGGAAAAAAATGCTAATCCTGGAATATGGAGAGAGAATTATGGAGGATGGGTTGGCAACAAAATATAGGAGTTTCCTATTTAGGATAGCTTAACCTTATCCATTGAAAATATGGAATAAAGCAAGATAAAGACAAAATATGTAGGAAGGCGCAGATACTAATTCTGGAAGTCAATAAAGTAAGAAATATATAACCAGAATCAATATAATGGTGCTCCAGGTGTATATATGGAAAGTGTTGACCAAGTGGTGCAAAGGGATTCCAACTATCTAGGCTAATAGGTAGAGAATTAATCAATAATGATTAAATATTGTTATCCTAAGTATGAAGTGGGTTTATAATATCCCAACACTCCCCTTTAAGTCCACCTTTATGATGATATGTTTGAAATAATCCAATGTATATAGGTGCATATAGGTGTATATAGGTCCCAACAACAAGTTTATAGCTGCCCTTTACAATTTATCTTTTCGAAAGAATTGAGGATAGAGGAAAAACCACATGGGGAAAATCCTCCCTCAAGAAAGGACATGAAAGGAGAACAAAAAATGAAAACTTTGTTGCTGATGCTAATACAAAATAAATGTTGATGTCTGGAGGAATATTATTCTTGGGAAGAAGAGAAATACGCTCTCCTGGATTAAGAACAACTCCGGGATGGAAACTGAGACCAAATAGAAAAACTGAGATCCAATGATGTGTAAGAAATACTAAAAGATTTTGAGATTTGTAATAAACTCCGATATGATGTGATGATCGTTAAAATAATATAACTTTGGAATATATTCTATTTTTATTATTTTCATTCCTCCATTCATTGATGTCCCTGATGTAATTGGTCATATAAAAGTCATTTAAAGAATCAATATAAGCCTCTGTATGTAATTCGAGTCCATAATACCATTGGGTCATTATAATAAATATTATTTTGGTGTCCTGCTAGACAAGTCGTCCTTGTTAAGGTTTAATCCAAGACAAGAATCAAATATAAATAGTGCTGCTCCTCCTTCATTTGTACTCACTTCACTCAATCAAGTTCTCTATAGAGAGAAGAAGAATAGCACCAGAAAGAGAGAGAAGAAGTTGTCTTGGAGTTTTACACTATTTTGGTTGAGTTCTATACTGAGGAAGTTTTGTTGGGTTTTCTCCCCCATGAGGGTTTCCCAGCATAAATATTTGTGTTCTTATGTGTGAATGTACCTGCTGTTCTTTCGATGATCCTACTATTGCAAATTGTTTTTAGAATATCATCTAAGCAATTAAGAAAATTTAACATGCTCTCAGAGCCACCCTGAAAGGAGGAATTGTACATCTATAGTTTATTGTTCCAAACAATTCCGTTAGCATATCAACTAGGAAAGAGGGATCACTCAACTCTCCCTAGGAGAGAGAAACTTTTTGTGAAAACATAACTGAATTCCAATCAGTTTTATTTTTGGGCCTGCCATTGTTGCCGGGAAGAACTAGGGCTTCAACCTTTTTGAGGTTCCATCATCAATATCAGAAAAATAAAAATATAGTCTATCTCTCCTTGGGGAGGTGCATATTTTCCATAACTCATCCTACAATTGATCCCAATTGGAAAATTAGGGTTTTGGCATCAAACCCTATGTCACCCCGAAGAAGGTCAGCTAGTAGCATTCTTTCCCAATTAAGAATTGTTTCTTATATTTACATTTGAGGTTCTCTTTATGTTAAATATGACAAATGATACCAATATAGAGGAGAAGCTTGAGGGTGTTGCAAAATTTATTATATAAGAGAATGATCTAGAAGGCTTCATAAAGGTGGAAGTGGTAGAACCCGAAGGAGATGAAGCTAAGGCCAAGCATAAGAACGATATGATAAAGGCTAAAGGAATTATAGTTGAATCCATCAAAGATAACTTGATCTCTCAAGTATATTTAAGGGAACACCAAAGGAAATGTTTTATTCCCTGCCCAACCTATTTTAACTCATAGGTGTGAAGGATTAGAAGTCATAAACCATGCACTCATACTTCACAAGAGTAACCCAAATCAAAGAGCAAATGGAATCTGTTGGTGACATGATAGAAGTATAAGTTGTAATGACCACCTTGAATGGTCTCCCAAGAGAATGGGAATATTTCATTTGATGAATATGTTCCAAAAGAGAGATGAACAAGTTTTGAAAGTTATGGGAAGAATGTGTTCAAGAAGAAGAAAGAATAGCAGTCAGAGAAGAGAAGTTGAATGAAAATGAAGATCAAGCTTTGGAAATCCACATGAAAGGAAAGAACAAAAGGAAGAATCATGATCAACCTCGAAGAAAGAATCAAGGTTATCAAAATAATAAGAGGATTAAGAATGGACACATCTCCATAAACTGTCCCATGAAGGAAGAACAACTCAAGAAGAGAAAGAAAATATTCTAGGCCCATGCAGCTGAAGAAAATGATCAAGAAGATTAGGAAAGAACTATTGAAGATAAAGACTCCTATGAAGAATATGTTCTAATTTTAGCACTCATAGGTTCCATCTCACCTGATAATGATACATGGCTTTTATATAGTGGTTCCTCAAAGCACATGACCGACTGCAAGGATTAGATCTCTTGTCTTGTACAGAAGGAGTAGCCACACAAATTAATGCTTGTAGATAATGATTAATATCCCATCAAATGGATGGGATAAAACTCTTATAAGTTAGACTCTGAAAAGTCCATGAAGATGAATGATGTCTTGTATGTCCTAGGACTAAAGAAAATTATTCTTTCTATCTCATTCTTAGATAAGAAAAGTTTTAGAGTTTCTTTTGTAGATGGTGAAGTCCTCATGTGGACAAAAGGAAAAACCATAAATGATGCAGTAGTAATTGGAGTTGAATGAGGAGGACTCTACAAATTAAAGGGGCATGTAGATTCAACATTGATGACTAGAACTGTAAGCCACTGTGAATTGTGGGACACATGGGTTGCTCATATAAATTACAAAGAATTAAAAAAATGTGAGTAAGGTGGTTACAGGTTTACCAGAGATCCAAGAAAACCATGGAGTGTGCAAATGATGTGCACAAGGAAAGAATAGTAAGAACCCCATATCCAAGCAATGATAGTAAAGAAAAAGGGATTCTAGATATTGTACACTCAGATGTATGTATACCAATGAAAACCACTTCATTAAGCGGGTATGCTTACTATTATTAGTTCACTAATGACTACTCCCGTAAAACTTGGATCTATTTTTTAAAGAAAAAGGATGAAGTGTTTGACAAATTCAAGGAGTTAAGTCTCTTGTAGAAAATCTCTTTGAACAGAGGATCAAGATCTTAATACCAGATAATGCAAGAGAATTGAAATTAGGTAAAATGTAATGTCCCAATTATGGTTTTCAGACCCAAACACTAATTAATTCTGCAAATTAATTTAAAAATTATGAACTTTGAATTAATTCACACAAAGCCTTCCCGGACTGAGCAAATCAGGGATTTCTTCTGGGAAATTTTGCAAGCAAAAGGAGTGAGAAATGGGCAGTGAAAAAATACAGTTTAGAAATATAATTTTTGCTTCCCTAAAAAATTTATATCTCATTCCATTTAGGGTTCATATTCCGCTCCGCGAAAACCTACTACCACGCTTCTGGGCAGTCAAACCGTGATACTAGGAAGAGTAGTTCGGTCTGTTTCAACCAAGGGATTTTGGAAACTTAAATAGGGTTGTTATAGAATTAATATAACATGATAAATATTTTTGTACAGTTTTCATAATTTCTGGAAAGTTATGAGTAGTTTCGGAGAAATTTGGGTTTTTTTCCGGCAGTTTTGGCCTAGTGAAACCATGCACAGTGGAGGATCCCAAAAGGCTGTATGGACCCAATTTTTTTTTTATAGAGATATATATGGAAATTTGGGTCTTTTATTTACATTCAGGAACTGATAGGGCTCATTTTGAGTTAACAAAACTCATTTTACATCGATTTTGGCAAGACTAGTCAAAGCTAGCAATCTAGCTAGGGTCTAGATTTAAGCAATTAATTCTAGTAAAATTGATTTCTGTGATACATGTGAATAATTAAAGTGATAAATAACTTATTACTGAACATATAAACTATCCTCAAACATTATCCAACCCTTCCTATTTCTTACATCACTTAGATTCATCAATTTTCCCCCATACAATGATGAAATAAGCTTTTCTAGTGAAACTAAAGACATACTTCTTTATGGACAGACATGTTTCGATATGATAAATATAAATTACATATTATTATGATACTACAAAACACAAATCATATAATGGACTGACCATTACAAGGAGACTCAAAAAATAAGGGCCAGGAGGCTCGGAGCATGACTAGCAAGGGTCTGAGAGAATAGGTGAAGCATGGGCTTCACTAGAGCTCAAATTGAACATGATGGAGGCTGAAAATAACTCTTATAATCCTTCAATTTCTTCAATCTATCCCTCCATATCTGAAATGGAATATAAAGCATGGAAGGAGAGGGGATGGGAAGGTTGGGACTCATCTCCCAGTAGTCTGAGGAACATCACTCAGAAGCAATACTCACATAAACATAAATCAACATACACAACAACAAAACTGAATCAATGGGCTCTAATTATCCTTTAATATCCTTCTGGATGGCCTATTTAGCAAGTGGAGGTCAATGGTGACCTGCGTGAGCAAGTCAACCCCATGGGTGCCCTAACCCTAGACACATAAGCATCCCCCTTGGGTAATTTGGGAATTAGGAACATGTGGAATTGTTTCAATGTCCCATTCATCCTTCACATTTAGAAAATGCACCCTCCCTTAGTCAAAAGATGTTGCTTTTTTGTTATGATAACTTTTTGCTTTTCCTGGCTTCATAGGGAAATTGTGATTTCCTTTCAAAACTTTCCTATTTTTCTCTTTACAAATTTTTTGAGTTCTCTAAGAGGAAACCGTGCCCTCCCTTTGCAAAAATTCCCTACTTTTACCTCTATCTGATTTTCTGCTACTTTTAGGAAATTTCCTTAATCCTCCTCACTGATTTTGTCATGGAGTTTTTTATTTTCACCAAGGCAAGTTGAATAGTCCCCCAATGCACCCTCCTAACATGGAATCCTTATTTCCACATCATTAATTTTCATAATAAATAAAAATGATGAAATAAAATTAAATGCATGGCTCAAAATAATTAATAGCAAATTTTTTCCTAGGTAGAATAATTAATGTCAATTTGAGCCCCTAAGAACTTTAGCAAGGTCAACACTCTTAATGGTCAATTTGAGGGGACATGATAGTCCTCGCCTCCCAAATATGCTTGTCCTAAAGCAAAAGCAAAGCAGGGTGCTTCAATATATGCTCACCCTCCCAAGTGGCATCCTCACTAGGCAATCCTTTCCATTATATCAAGTATTCCTTGATTGTTTTGTTTCTTAATTTCCTTTCTCTACCCATCAACACTTTCTCTGGTACTAAGAACAAATGGCCTTCATCATACAGAGGTGGTAGTTCTTCAGAAACCACTATCTATTTCCCCACTACCTTCTTCAGATAAGAAACATGAAAAACATTATGGATTTTTCTATTTGCTAGCATATCCAACTCATAAGCTACTTCACCAACTTTTCTGCTAATTTTGTAGTGTCCATAAAATCTGGGTTGAAGTTTTGCTGTCCCTTTCTTCTTAAAGGAAGACTGTCTATAAGGTTCCATCCTTAAATACACTAAGTCTCCCACTTGAAACACTCTCTCTATTCTATGCTTATCTGCAAAAATATTTTGATGGTTCTCTGCCATCTGCAAATTATCTTTTAGTGCCCTTAAAATGTCTTGGTTTTCCTACAACCAATCTTTATCCTTTTGTTCCTTACAGTCTCCAAATATTAAGTCTACAAAATTTGGAGATTCATACCCGTATAAGGCCATAAAGGGATTCATTCTGATAGAAAGATGAAATGTGGTGTTGGAACAGAACTCACCCAAGTGGAGCCAAGTTTCCCAAGCTCCTTGCTATCCCATAACATAGTTACGGAGGTACCTTTCAAGCCATTGGTTCACCCTCTTTGTTTTCCCATATTTCTAGGGGTGATAGCTGCTTGTATTCATGTTCATATTTGTTTCAACCAGACCAAACAATGTCTACCAAAAGGCACTAGTAAATTTACTATCTTTGTCACTGATTAGAACCTTGGGTAGTCTATGAAGTCTAAAAATATCCTTAAAGAATAGAGAAACAACCTCACTAGTTGAAATAGTGGATAATACTACAAAGAAATGTGCATATTTTGTCAACCTATCAACCACCACATAATACTATCTTTCCCTTGTGACTTTGGCAGCCATGTGATAAAGTCCATAGATACACTTTCCCATTTTTTATCTGGAATAGGAAGAGGCTGGAGGAGTCCAACAGGGTGTGAGTGCTCAACTTTGTTATGATAACATGCAAAAAATTCCTTCATATACATGAGAACATCATCTTTAATACCTTTCCAAGTAAATCTCTCCCTTACCTTGGGGTAAGTCTTCAAAAAACCAGGGTGACCAGCCACTAGTGCATCATGTGCAGCTCCTAAAATCTTCCTCTTTAGTGCAGATCCTGTCACTAAGATTTTTTTTTTTTGTAATAGATGAGGTCACCATGAACTTTGTACTCTTCATTATGGTTCACCCTATCCAAAACATCACAAGCAAATTGATCTTTATAGTATTAAGTAGCCAACTAGATCTTCCATTCATTACATATTTGTAGCAAAGAGAATGTGGGATTACAGGAGAGTGCATTAGCCACAACATTCATTTTTCCTTTCTTATACTCAATGCCAAAATCAAAAGATTGAACTTTACTTACCCATTTTTTTTCTTGTTATTGAGTTTCTTTTGGGTAAGGAAGTGTCTAATACTATTGTGATTAGTCTTCACAATGAATTTACCTCCCACCAAGTACTGTCTGAATTTGACCAATGCATGCATGATGGCCAACATATCCTTATCATATATAGAATAGAGTCTTTCATGTGGCTGCAATTTTCTACTCTCAAAAGCAATAGGATTCCTATCTTCCATTAGGACAGCTCCAATGCCTACTCTAGAGGCATCACATTCCAGCACAAAAGGTTTAGAAAATCCAGGCAAGGAAAGTTTTGGACAGCTGCTCATTATCTCTTTCATTTTCTGAAACGTTTTTTCAACCTCCTTACTACAACTGAATGCACCCTTCTTAGTCAAATATGTCAAAGGTGCAGTGTATCGAGAGTATGCTTTGACAAATCTACGGTAGTAGTTACAAAGGCCAATGAAGGCTCTCAACTCAGTGAGGTTCCTTGGGCTAGCCCATTCCAATATGGACTTTATTTTTTATGGATCTACCTTAACCCCTTCTTGGCAGATCACATGGCCAAGATACAACAGTTCTGTCATACCAAACTGATACAATAGTTTTGTCATACCAAACTCACACTTAGACATCTTGGAAAAAAATGACAAATCTGCAAGCATAGTGAGTACCTCGTCCAAGTGGTGCAAATTCTCCTCCCATGTCATACTATAGATCAGATTATCATCAAAAAACACAAGAACATACTTATGGAATTGTTTGTTGAATACCTTGTTCATGCATGAATAGAAAGTTGCTGGTGCATTAGTCATTCCAAATGGCATGACCATAAAATCGAAGTGGAAAAAATGACAACGAAAGGCTGTCTTTTGCATGTCCTCCTCCCTCATCCTGATTTGATGGTACCCAAACCAAATATCTATTTTGGAGAAACATTTGGCTCCATGGAGCTCATCAATTCGAGGAATTGGGTACCTGTTCTTTATTGTCTTCTTGTTCAAAACTCGGTAATCAATACACATCCTAAGTGTCTCATATTTCTTCTTCACTAGAACCACCGAAGAATCAAAAGGACCTAAACTTGGTCTGATGAGGCCCAACTCAAGGAGCTCCTTGATGGCCTTCTCAATTTAATCCTTGAATCTCTTTGGATTCTTGTAAGGGTGTATTTTGATTGGAAGTGTACCAAATTCCAACTCAATCACATGTGGGTTTTTGGTGGCCTTCCATGTGAAAGGTCTTCAAAAACCCTCTTATGCTTGTGCAACACTTTTTTAATATATTTGGGCTGGGAGGAAACTTTGGCAGTTGTTCCCTCATTGGTGATTTGGCATTCAACAACCCACTCAATGTCTTCATGCCTCATAACAAATCTCATACTTTTTGCAGAAATTACTTGGCTGGGATAAGTATTTATACCTTTCAATACCACTGGTTTTCCTTCAGCATCCTTGAAAGTTATTTGTTATATATGGTAGTTCACAGAGTTCTCTCCAATCGAGTACAACCATTGTACCCCCAACACCATGTTTGTGTCTTCCACATTAACAAAATAAAATTTGTCTTTCATAGTATAGTCATCGATGTTTACTCGCGGATCTGGGATCTATCGGTTGCACTCCATGGTATGGTTACCAGGAATGACCACAAGGAATCCTTCAAAGGGATCAGTAGGTAGTATTCTCCTCTCAACCAGGTCTGAATCAATAAAATTATGTGTGGCACCCCCATCAACAAGAACTATAATTTTCTGCCCTTGCAGAACACCTTTCAGCCTTAAAGTATGGAACCCAAGTACTCCACTGAGCACAACAATTTTGATACTGATTTGATGGGTCTGCTCCTCTTATTCAACTGTTTCATACTATCCATCCCCCATCTCAGCTTCTTCTACCCCCTCTTCATCACTTTCAGAAAATACTTCAATATAATGTGCTTTTCCCTTCACACATTTGTGACCAGGAGCCCACGGTTCTTAGCAGGAAAAACACAACTTCTTCCTTCTCAATTCATCCTGATATGTATAGGAGTAATCTTTCTTGCCAAGGGCAAGAAATTTTCTCATAGGAGGTTTTTTATTCTGAAATTAATGTGGCATGGGAGTTTTGGGAGGATACTTGGTCCTTGGAATTGCATCCTGCAGGTCTCTAGTCCTGCTCACAGCTTCCTACAAAGTGGTAGGTTGGTAGGACTTCACCAACCCCTTCAATGGTTCAGCCAGTCCTTCTGTAAACAAAAGAATCAGCCTTGATTCTGATATGTTAGTGACCATTACAGCCACCTTTTATAACTCTGAGATGTATGCTTTTGGATTTCCAACTTGTCTTATGTGTGCCAAATCCTGAAAAGAGATATCAAGATCTCTCCGGTCAAATCTTTCTGTCAATTTTTTGGTGAACTCCTCGTAGGTGACTACTTGATCATGGCCTAATTTTTTAATTTCATGAAACCACCAGTCAATGGCCTCCCTGTCAATATGTAGGGCTTCCAACTTAATGGAATCCCTTTCTTCCATAGGATTCAGCTGAAAATATGTATCCATTTTCTGAATTCAAGAGCTCACTAAGCAATTGGAAGTGCCACCAAAATATGGAAAAGGGATTTTCCCAATGGCATTGTTTAATTCATAATTCTGATATGGATTCCTTGCAGCCCCTATTGGTTTCCCTCTAAATTTAGTTTCACATAAATATCGGAATGGTAGATCCCTTCTGCACTCCTCACTTGATGATTGGTAAACATAAAACTTCTCCTCCCATGTAGCAATAGTTTCAACATGTGCTTCATGGTATTCTTTAGGGGTCTCTACAAATTTGGGCATGGTAGGTCTTGGATGCAATTTTGGTTCCTCTCTATACTCAAGTGGCCTATTCTAAGGTCCAGTATTGGAAAAAATACTCCCACCCATGACCTTTATTTTTTCACATTGGGGGCCAATGTTGTCCCCTTCCCCATCTTTCACTCCCAGTTGTTTGGCTAGGAATTATCTGGTCTCTTGGCCAGACTATATGATTTTAGTTGAAATGCCTTGAATACCTTTCAACATGTTCTTAAAAAAAATCATGAATTCATATTTCTCATCCCTTTCCTCATGGAATCTCCCATCCACAGATTCTACTTCCTCCTCTTGAGGAGTCTTTCGTTTGGTGTCGGAATTGTATTTTGGACCCATTGAATAATATCAAGAGCAGGTATGGAGGACCATGCTCTGATACCATTGTAATTTCCCAAGTCTGGTGTGCATACCTGAAAAGTAATTAATTCTGTAATTTAAATTAAAAGTTCTGAACTTTGAATTAATTTACACAAATCCTTCTCGGACTGGGAAAATCAAGGATTTCTTTTGGGAAATTTTGCAAGCAAAATAAGTGAGCGGTGGGTGGAAACCAAATACATTTCAGACACATAATTTAATATTCCCTAACACATTTATATATGATTCCATTTAGGGTTAAGAGTTTGCACCGTGGAAACCTACTACCACACTTCTAGGCAGTCAAACCATGAAACTAGGAAGAATAGTTCGTTCTGTTTCAACAAGGGGATTATGGAAACTTGCAGAGGGTTTTTAAAGAATTAATATAATATAATAAACATTTTTGGACAGTTTTCATAAGTTCTGGAAAGTTCAGAGTAGTTTTGGAGAAATTTGGGTTTTTCTGACAATCTTGGCCTAGTGAAACCCTGCGCAGTGGAGGATCCAAAAAGGTAGTACAGATCCAAATAAAAATGGTTATGGAAATATATACAATAATCAGGGTCTTTCAGTGACCCATAGGAACTGACAGGGAACATTTTGAGTTAACAGAACTCATTTCACATCGATTTTGGAAAGACTAGTCATTAAAAGCTAACAATCTAGCTAGGGTCTAAATTTAAGCAATTAATTCCAGTCAAATTTATTTCTTTGATACATTTGAATCATGAAAGAGGTAAATGAAATATTACTGAACATTTAAATTCTCCCCAAACATTCTGAAACCCTTCCTATTTCTTACGACACTCATATTCATCAATTTCCCCCCATACAGTGATGAAATAAGATTTTCTTGTGAAATTGAAGACAAAATCCATTATGGACAGAAATGTTTCGACCTGATAAATATAAATTATATATTATTATGATACTACAGAACATAAATCATATAATGGACTGACCATTACAAGGAGAATCCAAAAATAAGGGGAAAGAGGCCCGTAACATGACCAACAAGGGGATGAGAGCATAGGTGAAGCATGGGATTCACTAAATTTCAACCTGAACATGATGGAGGCTGAAAATAACTCTGATAATACTTCAATTTTTACAATATAGTGCTCCATACCTGCAATGGAAGAGAAGAGGATGGAAGGAGAGGGGATTGGAAGGCCGGGGCTCATCTCCCAGTAATCTGAGGCACAACACTCAGAAGCAATGCTCACATAAGCATAACTCAACATACACACCAACCGAAATAAAACAATGGGCTTGAATTATCCTTTAATAGATTTTTGGATGAACGCTTTAGAAAGTGGAGGCTAATGGTGACCTGTGTGAGCAAGTCAACCCCATGGGTTCCCTAACCCTAGCCACATAAGCGCCCCCCATGGGTAATTTGGTAAGTAGGACCATGTGGAACTATTTCCATGTCCCATTCATCCTTCACATTTAGAAACTGCACCCTCTCTTAGTCAAAATATGTTGCTTTTCTGTTATGACAACTTTATGTTTTTCCTGGCTTCATTGGGAAACTGTGCTTTCCTTTCAAAACTTTCATATTTTTCTCCTTACAACTTTTTTGAGTTCTCTAAGAGGAATTTGCAGCCTCCCTTTGCAAAAATTTCTTTCTTTTACCTCTGTCTACTTTTCTACTTCTTTTAGGCAATTTCATTAATACTCTTGACTGCTTTTGTCATGGAGTTTCTTATTTTCACCAAGGCAAGTTGACTAGTCCCCCAATGCGCCCTCCTGACATGGTAGCCTTATTTACACATCATCAATTTGCATAACAAATAAAAATTATGAAATAAAATTAAATGCATGCCTCAAAATAATTAATAGAAAAATTTGTCTTAGGTAGAATAATTAATGCCAATTTGAGCCCCTAGGAACTTTAGCAAGGTCAACACTCTTAATGGTCAATTTGAGGGGACATGACATAAACTCAATGAGTACTGCAAAGAAACTGGGATTAAGAGGGAGCTAAACATACCCTATAATCCTCAACAAAATGGTGTGGATGAGAGGAAGAAAATATCCATCATGGAAGTTGCAAAAGCCATGATCCATGATCAAGAGCTACCTATGTACCTGTGGGTTGAAGCAACTAGAACAACAATATATGTAGAATAGAATATCCCATAGTTCCCTTGGGAATAAGACTCCAAAAGAAATGTTTACTAGACAAAAGATCAAATTTAGTCACCTAAAAATATTTGCTTGTTCGGTATATATACACATTCCCAAGCAGAAGAGATCAAAGTTGGACCCTTCAGGAGAGAATGGATTGTTTGTAAGATATAGTTAGCAATCAAATTCTTATTGAATATATATCATAGGATACCATCAAATTGAACTAAGAAGAAATATCACATTTGGTGAAGATACAAATTTCAGAAAATCAAGGGAAGGAAAGGAAGTCAAAGAGGAGCATGAAAATCCTAGAGCTGCATAAGGTTCTAAATCAACAAAAAATGAGGAACAAGAACAGATACTTGAGGACCATGACATAACAGAAACTCAGAGACCTGAATAGCTTCATAGTGAGATCATCTCATGCAAAAGAAGGCCTGCTTTGGAAAAATAAGTAATTGAAGTGTCACATCCCCACGCCTCCGACTGGCAAAGAGGACGCGATGACCGTGACGTTAACCATCCGGGCTAAGAGCCCCATGAACATGTACATGCATAAAATTTGCAGAAACAAAATGCTGAAAGAAAATGCATTGCAGTATAACATGCATAAACGCAATTGTTTATCATACACAGCTATAATTATTTATCTTGCACAGCAAAATCAACATGCATTCACACAATCATTCATTTTAACATGTTCATCATTTTCCTATCATTGACAGAAAATATGGTTGCAGAAGTAAAAATGGGCAAGATTACTTATCTTATGAAAACTTTGCTCTGCAACCAGCTACGTCGCTGCAACATTCCACCCAACCATAGGCCAGCGTGCTCCTTAATCTCTGAGCAACACTGCCACCCCCGAGCTGGGCATGATTCTCTAAGGAATAAGGGAACTGGCAGGCTTATACATAGCCAAGGATATACAAAACACACAGCCAAGCCAACAAAGTTGGGTTTATCAGGCCATCAAGGAGTTGGGAAAGGCTAAATGCTAAGCTGGTGAGCNCAGTACTATTCAGGGGTGATGGAGAAGAAGGCCGGCCCTCTAGCTCTATCTGTGTGGTTTCCAACACCAGGTTTATCAAGCAAACCAAGCCAACATCCCTGCTCCTTACACAGTCCGAAGACCAACCATTGCACATATGCAATCAATTAGCTATCACAGCTCAAACAGGGAAAAGACTCCCCAGCGAATTACACAGTCACAAACACAACAGCAAACACAATTCCAACAAGGGGAAAAACCACAGCTCCAAAATACATCAGCATGCATATTACCAATGACGTGGGGAAACAACAACCCATTTTGCACAACCAATGCTGCTGGGAAAAAAAAACGTACGCAGACCACAATGGGGACGAATTTACAGTCTCACGACCAGTGCGTGAACAACCACAATGTAGAACCCACAAATCAGCCCGTGCGTAAAGGATACGGCCACACTATTCACAAATCCACAAAAGAAAACCACGGGGGTAAAGCCAGGAAATTCCTGTGCGTGAGGAGGAACACGAATTCCATTCCTGCGTGAGGGCGAGCAGCTTACAGAGAGGACGTGAAATTGGATGTGCGTGAGTAACATCAATGTCATGGAGAGGAGAATGGTATTTCCTGCGTGAGAGATTCTTGCTAGTGGAGTGTGCGTGTGGGTGAGGACTGACAGCCCTGCCACCCCACTCCCAAAACCATTAACTGCCTCAACCACCAGCATCCTTTCTTAATGAAAGTGGTTGGAATAAGAAAGGGAAGAAGACACATGGGTATTTTCCCTCTTGGCCCCAAGGTTTGACAAATTTCCCCACATCCTTATCCTTGTGAAAATCATTCCCTTTTCTCATTTTAGTTGCCGCGATCATAGCTGGTCGGGTTCATTTAATTAATTATAGATGCATATTTACATGATGACGATCATAATATATGCTGCATGCCTCGATATACCATTGGTGACAAATTCAAATCCAAAACATAACATAACCGATCAATGGTGGGGCCTTAGCACACCATGATCATTTAATATATACATCATGTACATCTAATGCAATGGGGTCAAAACCGGGGCATTATATGAAGAAGAAGAAATACATGGTGTTCCAGAAGGAACCATGAGAGAACAAAAACAATCCAAATCCATATCCAAGTTATGTGGATTTGATGTGTAATCTCATTGACAAAGAACCTACATGCTTTGAATAAGAAACAAAACAAAAGGGATGGGAGATTCCATGATCAAGGAATACCTATCCATTATAAAGAATGATGTATGGGAAGTAGTATCAATACTAAAGAACAAATCAGTAGTATCCTCGAAATGCATCTACAAAACAAAGCATTCATTAGACGAAAATATAGAAAAGTACAAGGAAATATTTGTATCTCACAGATTTTGTTAGAAGGAAGGAATTGACTATGAGGATTCCTTTGTACCAATATCAAGGTACACCTCAATTAGAACCATCCTTGCCTTGGAATCCAAGATCAAGTGGAAGTTACATCAAATGAATTTAAAGACAGCCTTCTTGAATGGAATGATAGAAGAGGAAGTATACATTGAACAACTATGAGACTTTGAGATAGATGATCAGAAGACTCATGTATGGAGACTAAAGAAGTTGTTGTACGGATTGAAGCAAGCAATCAGAGCATGGTATAGAAGAATTGATGGCTTCCTCATGATTCTAGGCTTTACCAAAAGTAAAGAATATTCCAACATCTACTATAATCTTGAGGATGATTGAATTATGATATTACTACTATATGTAGATGATCTATTCATAATAGGTGTGGATAAGCCCATCAACAAATCCAAGGAGAAGCTCGATGCAGAATTGGAGATGAAACACCTTGGAATAATGCACTATTTTTTAGGTCTTGAAATATGGAAGTATCTAGGCGATATTTTCCTAAACCAAAGAAAATAAGAACTTGAGATTCTAAAGAGATTTGGGATGATGGATTCTAAGACGATGACTACTCCAATGACAACAAACTTGAATATTTTGAATGACGATTCTTCGGATATAGTGGATGTTATCTTATATAGACATATTATTGGTTCACTGATCTATTTTACCAATATGAGGCCAGATATATGTTTTGTTGTAAACACTCTAAGTCAACATATGGTGGAGCCCATACATGTTCACCTAGTGGAAACAAAACATGTGTTGAGATACCTGAAGGGAACATTAGATTATGGTATCAGATATGCATCAGATGGAGAGATCAAACTACACTGATTTATAGATTTAGATTGGGTAGGAAGTTCCAAAGACAGAAAGAGCACTTCAAGATATTGTTTTAGTTTGGGATCAGGCATGATAGCATGGTGCAATAGAAAGCAGTCCAATATTGTACTTAGCACAACAGAGGCTAAATACATTGCAACATGTTTATCCTGTACCGAAACAGTATGGATTGGCAAGATGTTGAAAATATTATTTAATGCAAATATAGATGTGACTAATATACATTGAAATAATCAGAGTTGCATTAAGATGATAGAAAACTCAGTGTTTCATGATAATTTAAAACATATCAAAATTATATATCATTACATCTAGGATATGGTATAGAAGGGAGTTGTAAAGCTCAAGTATGTTACTATAGAGGAATAAGTGGTAGATTTGTTAACTAATATTATGTCTCATTTAAAGTTTGAATACCTTCAAGAAAATCTTGGTATAGTCCAAAAGGACCTCCCTTGAAAGAGGGTGTAAGTTGTAGTAGGTTTCTAGTTAAAGTGGCATGGTAGCTCAGTCTAGAGTAGGGTATGTCTAGCTAGGATTGTTTTCCCCGAAAGGGTTAGTAAGCCATACTAGGTCTATTTATCCTATGGGTATTAGTATGTATAGCTAGTATTATTTGTCCCAAAATGGTTAGTAAGCCATATAAGGCTTGTTTGGTCCCTAGGGATATCTATCTATTTGGCTAGGATGTTTTGGCCTGAAACGGTTAGTAAGTCAGAAAAACGCCTAAGGGGATCTACTAGAGAACCCAACAGGATGTTGCCTTAGATGTCCTAAGGTAAAGATGATGAGATTCCAACACTCTATGTTGTTACCATCATTTCTATGCTGATATAGACGACAAGATGCCAAAACTGTATGTTGTTTCCAACATTTCTATGTTGATATAGACGATGCGATGCCAGCACTCTCTACCATTACTAGAATTTCTATGCAGATGTAGATGATGAGATTCCAACACTCTGTGTTGTTACCAGAATTTCTAATCTAATGAATATAATGAGATCCCAACACTATCTGTTAATTTTAGTATTTCTATACTGATGGTTGATGAGGTTTGCTTCAGTATTTCTTTACTAATTTTTACAAATAATGATTTAGCATTAATTTGTTGATGATGAGGCTTTAGCACTAACATGCTATTGATGTTTTTTTATTCACATTAGTATCCACATATTGATGTTGCAGATGATGTTCAGTATTCACCTATTGATGTTACAGATGAAGATTGAGTATTCACATACTGATGTTGCAGATGAAGATTGAGTATTCACATACTGATGTTGCAGATGATGTTCCAATATTCACATACTAATGTTGCAAATGAATATCCAGTATTCACATATTGATGTTGCAGATGATGTTCCTGTATTCACATACTCATTAGAGGAAATTTCAACTAAAAATGGGCCTCCTAAGGAAAATAATAAAATACTAGTTAAAATAATAAAATAATATTTATTAATTTTGGAAGAAGAAAAGAAAAAAACTACTTTTTTGTTCGTATTTTCGACATATCTCCCTGTGTTTTTACTCAAATTTTGATTGAGGAAGCTCGTTGGATGTGGTATTAAATTCCGCATCCAACGAGTACCCACTCTGCATACTTTTGATGGACATCATCATCACATTGTTTCAGGTATTTCTTATTTTTGGTGTAGCGAGGTCTGTCAAAAGTATGTAGAGTGGGTACTCGTTGGATGTGGAATTTAATATTGTATCCAACGAGCTCCCTCGATCAAAATTTGAGTAAAAACATAGGGAGATATGTCGAAAACATGAACAAAAAAACTAGTATTTTATGATACCTATCCCCAAATTTAGATTAAAAAGTTGCTTAAGACCTATACGGTATTTCAAATTTAAAGCAATTTCGTTGGCTAACTCATGATGACATAGAATTTGAATTAGGGTTGAAAGGCCCATTTTGAGTTGAAATTTCCTCTAATGAATGTTGCAGATGAAGATCCAGTATTCACATATTGATGATTGCAGATGATGATGATCTAGTATCAACATCCTAATATTTTAGATGGCGATGTTGATGTCCCAATATCTATATACTAATGATGATAGTTCCTGATTGGTGATGAAAATGTATGATGTTTTTCCAAAACTTCCTATGACATATAGAAAATCACTAATTAGTTGTACAATTATTATTGTGGTTGATGCTAATGAAGAATACCTTCCTAGCTAAAAGGGAGTGTTAAAATAATGTAACTATGGAATATATTCTATTTGTATTATTGTCATTCCCCTATTTAGAGATGTTCTTGATGTAATTGGTCATATAAAAGTCAATGAAATAAAAAATTATAAACCTCTGGATTTAAGTCGGGTCAATTGTACCCTTGGGTCATTATAATAGATATTATTTTGGTGTCCTACTAGACAAGTTGGACTTATTAGTTAGACAAGTCGACCCTGTTAGGATTTAGCTCAAGACAAGCATCAAATATAAATAGGGACACACCTCCTTCATTTGTACTCACTTCACTCAAGAAAATTCGTTAGAGAGAGAAGAAGAAGATATCCATAAATAGAGAAAATAATTTGTCTTGGGGTTTTACACTGTCTTGGTTGAGTTCTATACTGAGGAAGTTTTACTGGGTTTTCTCCCCTACAAGGGTTTTCGAGGATAAATCTTTTTCTTCTTTTGTGTGACTGTACATGTTGTTCTTTTAATGATCCTACAAATGCAAATTTTTGCTAGAATATCATCTAAGAAATTAAGAAGACTTAACAATGACTTGAACTTTGAACCAATAGAGATGAAATCAGCTCCATGTAGGTGAAATAAGTGTCCAAGTTAATGCATAAGATGTCCAACTTCATTTACACTGAGAGGATGTGTGCAAGTGATCATGTAGGAAAAAGGAAAAGGATTAGGATCAAGGAGTGTAAATTCTAAGACTCCATAGGTGGATATAGCTTCCAAGGTATCCAAAAGAACATAGACTACCACATCGGTAGACTCTTCTAGAGAATAAACTGGTAAAGAATCCTCTGTGGTAGACGTATGAGAGGAAAGAAAGAGATTTTCAAAATATTCAAGGAGGCTCTGAGTATTGATGCCAAGAACAGAGGAGGATATGAATAATCACACGATATCAAGTATGGTGAGTGGTATGACACAAATATGACTTGATCTAGCCAAGAAAACATCTAGGAAGTCACTGAGTTATGCACCATAAAAGAAAGAGGCATGCACAAGGTGTGAAATATCTGGAATATAGATCTCAGAATCTATGATAGAAGACATAGAGAACACTTAATGTGTGAATGCATCATAAACAATTGCAATGGAATCTCCATTAGTCACTTATTTTTCATCATCAACATCATAAGAATATGAATCAAGATGTTCAACTTCAAGAGATATAGAAATAATGGCTCTTCAATATTTTCTTCTTAATAGAAGGAGGAAGCATTCAAATCAAAGA
The DNA here is from genome assembly GCA_001517045.1 of Pseudotsuga menziesii. Classification (NCBI taxonomy): domain Eukaryota; kingdom Viridiplantae; phylum Streptophyta; class Pinopsida; order Pinales; family Pinaceae; genus Pseudotsuga; species Pseudotsuga menziesii. The sequence continues at coordinate 131,625 of LPNX011200085.1, forward strand.
GAATTGTAACAATATGAAATGTATGAGTTACTTCGTCATCATGAATAACTTCATTAGAGAATGTAGAGGTTGAGACATCTTGATAGAGAGAACATGAGGACATGATGGGTTCAATCCATGCTTCATCTTCTTCTTACTCTATACCAAAATATTTGTTCAAATTGTTCTAAAGCTCAAATGGATACTCAGCAAAATCTATGAGATGATGTATCTTTGGAGACATTTCAAAACACATTATTCCATCACCTCTATCATAGTCATTTATCCAATCAATATTCTCTTCATAATATTATTATTCTCTCACTGCACCAATGGAGACATTAAAGAGACATTGCCTCTTCAAGTATGTGCTCATCTTTGGCTTCCAATAAACATAGTTGAAAGGATAAAGTAAAGTAAATTTTTAATCCATTTAGAAGTTTTTGCACCAAAAAAATAAACATGCAAATCTAAAAAATGAGAATTAATTGATGAGCTCCCAAAGATATGATAAACTTGAAAACTCGTGACTTTGATACCATGTCAAAATTCTACATGCAAGGATCTAATACCATGTAAGAATTCTAAATCCTTGATGGTAGCAGGAATTCTATAAACAAGCTAAGAATCTAAGCACACAATTATTCTCACAAGGAATTGTACAGAATTAGCATAAGGAGAGAAGAAGAAGAAGAATGCACACAAATTGAGTGATCAATAAATGATTATTGATTAAAATAGGAATACATCCCTATAAAGGAAAATTGTGTAGCTATAAGACAATTCATTTTATCTCATAAATCAAGCTTACTGAATATGATAAACCCCCATAGGTGCATAAATACCTTTCCAAATCTATCAAGGACCTCATGAATTAGATAAAGCACGAGTGAGTTGGTATGAGTGATGGAGGATGGGTTGGAAACAAAAGATGGCAGTTTCCTAGTAGACTAGATTTTACCTTATCCACTGAATATTCAGAATAAATAAGGATAAAGACAAAATCTGTAGGAAGGTGCAGTTACTAATTCTAGCAGTCAATAAAGCAAGCAGGATATAACCAAAATTAGGATAAATGGGCTACTAGGGTATATATGGAAAGTGTTTACCAAGTGGCTCAAGTGGATGCCAACAATTTAGGCTAGTAGGTAGGAAATTAATAAATAATGATTAAATATTGTTATCCTACGTAGTAAGTGGGTTTATAATATAACAAAAGGTTTTTTGACGAAAATAATAAAAAAATATGAAAAAATTTAGTCCCACATTAATGGTTAGTAAACGGGTGCACAAATCCCAATTCTATATAAGAAAGGAATTTGGGGTGAAGTAAAGGACATAAAATGAGAGTAAAGGCATGCTATAGGAATTGAAGGCTAGAAATGGATTTTATACTACAAGTGCTTTTAGGAATAAATGGCATGAATGGTACATAAGTAAATATAAGAGAAGGAGAAGGAAGACACCTTCAAGGATTATACTAGTATTTCTTTATTTTCATCTAATATGAATTAATTCAGTTTCCCCCCCAATTCTTGTTCAATGGTTTCCCTCCAAGTTTTATTTTGAATTTGAATTTGTAGGCAACTAGATCCAGTTTGAATTTCTTAAATATTGTTTGGTAGGATAGTATGAATGGTGTTTTTTTGTTATATTTGCAGGTGTGAAGGATATTCAAAGGGATGCAAGATCATCTATCAAGAAAGTCCATCAAAATTCAAGGCTACAATAGGTATTCTCCTCTCGTCCACCCCTTCTCAAATTCCATGAAAGAAATATTAATATCTTAGGTTAATTGTGATAATTTATTTGTATATATATATATCAATTTTTTTTCACCGACCCCATAGAAATAGGAGAGTAAGACATAGCTTTAGTTGTAGAAATTCCACTTATAGAATGCCAACAATACTGGGGATCTTGGGGTTTTAATTCTTTATTTATTGAATTTATCCTCATTTTTTGGTATTATTTCCTTTATTCCTTTCTATTCATGTCTAATTTCTCTCTTTAGACACCTTAATTCAAGTTAGAGGTCTAAAGCCGACCTAGACCTACCTTTAAATCATCAAATTTGAGTGTATTTGGGTCCATATCTTCATGTTTTTTGGATTTAGTAGGATCATGCACCTAGATAGTTTTCATAGATAATTAGCATCATGGGGACACATGTTTTACCTTTCCAGGGTGCGTCGATGACACTCTATGTGTTAATTCTACAGAGCGTCACCCACAACATGTGATAGTCATGGGATCTTGAATTGTGTTGACATAGAATCCTCAGTTTTTTTACCATTTAAATCAGTTCTTTATGTTGTAGATGGATTAGGAATCCCTTAATAAATATTCTAGATATTAATTTCATATAATTTGAGTAGGATTTGGGGAACCTTTAATGATTTTAAATATGTGTATGCATTTATCTTGAAAATGAAAAAAACAAATCGTTGTTTTAGGAATTTAATTTGGGGATGAAGATAAACTTTGCAGACCTTAATATGACAACCAAATACCTATGAATACTTATTATAAGCATGATTGAGAGAATTAGGAAGGATTTCATTCGAATTTGGGAGGGTTTGAATCTTCTTTAGAAAACCTTGAAAGATCACTTTCATTAGTACTTTCTTTAGTTTTTTTTCAAATTTTCTTTTAAAAATTGCTTAGATATGAGTGTATCAGGTGATAATTTTCATTTGGATCCATTGTTTCAATTCTATTGGGTGATATTTTGACTAATTTGGTACCTTTAAATTATTGTCTGCAAAGAAAGTTTATCTAACAATGAAGAACATCACATGTTTTTTAAAATCCATGAACATTAGGGCATTTCATTTTGAAATTGCATATAATTGTTTATTAGATACACACTTTGAAATCATAGTTAAGACACGGTTAGAGCCATCAATTAAATCCAACTCACTAAAATTTTCAAAAATTTGGACCTCGCACTTATGATAAATTCAAAAAAAATCTGTCCAAAACATAAGAAAATGGCTTGATGAAGTAAATTTTTTCTTTTGGATAGATTAATTTGAATTTGTCAAAGCACAATTAGAAGAGTTTTTTGTCATTCTCAAATTTCTTTTCATAATTTATGTTTTATCCCTACATATCCTCTTCAATATCACTTTTGGGAAATCTCGTGAATGAGAATAGGGATCTCAAGTGTAATAGTCTAGTATTTTTGTTAACATAATTTTGAGCCCTACGTATCCTCTTCACTCACACTTTCGGGTGATATTGTGAACAAGAAATAGGGATATCAAGTGTAATAATGTAGATTTTTTTATTGAAGCATATATTTTATGATCCTTTTATATCCTCTTCACTTGCACTTTTGGGTGGTCCTACCAATGAGAAACAAGGATTTCAAGTGTAAAAGTTGTAGTTCATAGAATTTCATAGGGCTCTGCATATCCTCTTTGCTTGCACTTTTGAGTGGTCTTGTGAATGGGAAACAAGTACCCCTCATGTAAATATTGAAAGGAACTTTTATTTTGAGATAATTTAACAAATCTTGAAAGTTTAAATTGAAATAAAAGAAAAAACCAATCGCTTCAAAACCTCAAAGATTCATTTAGAATTTTGCATTGAATTTCAAACTATCGATTTGGAACATTAAATTCAAAATTCATAAATCGAGCATCACATAATTGTAAAATAAAAATTGAATCATAATCCTACACTTAAACATTAGTTTCAGAGACTTATTATAAATAGGCAAAACATTGAAAATTCAAACATTTTCCATTTCCAATCAGTGATAGTTGAAGAAAATTGAAGACATCTTTTTTTTCAGCCCAACCTTTTGAACCCTTGCTAAACATTGGAAAAGTATTTGAAAAAGAAGAAGCTAATAATTTGTGACAATAAAACATCACTTCTTGAGAAATCTTCTTTAGAAAACTTCTTTTTCAAATTTGTAAAAGTGATTCTATTTTCAATTTGCATGTGTGAAGGATCTCAAAGAACCTCTTACTCTTCCATAGTATAGAATTTCATTGAAATAAAGGAAAGAGTTGTGGTAATTGCGTTAAATTAATGTAACTTCAGAAGATATTCTATTTGTATTATCTTTATTCCTCCTTCACGAGGTTTCACTGATGTGATTGGTAATGTAAGATTCATTGAAAGAAACAATGTAAACCTCCAGATGTAAGCCGAGTAAATAGTACCCATGATTCATTGTAATAAATATTACTTTTGTACTTTACTAGACAAGTCGACTCTGTCAGTTAGACAAGTCAGCCCAGTTAAGTTTTAGGTCAATTCAAGAGTCAAATATAAATAGAGAGGCACCTCCTTCATTTTGTACACTCTTCACTCACACAAGTTCACTAGAGAGAGAAGAAGAAGTGGGTTAGAGAGAGAGGAGAAGCTATCTTGGGGGTTTTACATTGTCTTGGTTGAGCTCTATAATGGGGATTTTTTGAGGATTTTTCTCCTTTTTGGTTTCCCTGAAGAAAATATATGTGTTCTTTGTGTTGTTGTGCTTGTTATTCTTTCACTGATCCTACTATTGTAAAAAAAAATAGAATTTCATGTAAGAAATTAAGAAAATTTAACATGGTATCACAACCACCCTAAAAGGAGACATTGTATAGCTGGGGTTTTTTATTCTGAGCAATTACATCAATAGATCAACCAAAAAATAGGGTTCACTCAACTCTCCCTAGGAGGGAGCATCTTTCTATAAAAACATAACTGAATTATGAGAAGTTTCATTTTTGGGCCCAACACTGCTACTGGGAAGAGCTAGGGCTTCAATTTTTTCAAAGTTCCATCACCAATATCAGGAAAAGGAGGATATAATATATATTTCCTTGGGAAGGCACATATTTTCCACCAGTCATCCCTAAAAGTGATCCCAAATAAAAAAACTAGGGTTTTACCATCAAACCCTAGGTCATCTCGAACAAGGTCAAACATAAGAATTTTTCTCCAAGTAAGTATTGTTTCTTCTATTTCCATTTAATGTTCTCATTTTGTTAAAGATAAAAAAAAATACCAAGCTAGATGAGATTCTTGAGGGTGTTGAAAAATTCATAGCATGGAAGTATAGGATCATGTTCATATTATAAGAGAATGATATAGAAGGCTTCAAAAAGGAGGAAGTAGTAGAAACATAAGGAGATGATGCAAAGGCCAATACTAATAAGCATATTATCAATCCTAAGAGGATCATATCTGACTCAATAAAATATCACTTGATCCCTCAAGTATATTCAAGGAGAAAACCAAAGGAAATGTTTGATGTCCTATCCATCCTATTTGAAGGAAGAAATATCAATAGGAAGATGACCTTGAGAAATCAACTCAAAAGTGTGAAGGTTAAGAAGTCAGAGAGAATGCAATAATACTTCTCAAGAGTATCCCAAATCAAGGAGCAGCTAGAAGCTATTGGTGACATGATAGAAGAAGCAAAAGTTGTAATGACCACCTTGAATAGTCTCCCGAGAGAATGGGAATCCTTCATTCATGGAACATGTTATAGAAGAAAATTTAACAAGTTATGAAAGTTATGGGAAGAATGCATTTAATAATAAGAAATAATATAAGTCAGAGAAGAGACGTTGAATGAAAATGGAGATCAAGATTTGGCAGTCCATATCAAAGGAAAGAACAAAAGTAAGAGGTATGATCATCCTCCCTGAAAAACTAAAGGGTCTTAGAGGATAAGAAGGACAAAAAATACTTGTCATCTTATGAATGCTTCACTTTCCACAAGATGGGAGACATATCCATAAATTTCCTATGAAGGAGGAACAACTCAAGAAAAGGAACAAAAATATTCCAAATCCATGCAGCTAAATATGATGATCAAGAAGATGAGGAAAGAACTAAGAAGATGAATATTCCTGTGAAGAATATGTTTTCATTTCAAAACTCACATGTTCAGTTCCACATGGAATTAATACTTAGCTAGTAGATATTGGTTCCTCCAAGCACATGACATGTTACAAGGATTCACTCTCTTGTCTTGTATAGAAGAATTCCCCACATAAAGTAATGCTTAGAGATGATTCTCAATATCCAATCAAAGGGATGGGAGAAGCCTCATAGAAGTTGGACTCCACAAATTCCATGAATATGAAGGATGTTTTATATCTCCCATGGCTAAAGAAGAATATCCTTTCTATCTCAACTTTAAATAAGAAAGGTTTCACATTTTATTTCGTAGACAGTGAATTTTTCATGTGGACAAAGGGGGAAACTATAGATGATGTAGTGCTGGTTGGAGTTGAATAAGGAGGACTTTACAAACTAAAAGGGGCATGCAGATTCATCCCTAATGACTAGAAATGCAATCCCATGTGAACTATGGCACAAAAGGACATTTCATGAAAGAAGGGATGTTTGTAGGATATAGTGAGAAATATAAGGCTTACCGAATCTATATGACATGATACCATCAATTTGAACTCAAAAAATATGTCACATTTGATGATCATATAGCCTTCAAAAAAACAAGGAAGAATTAGGAAGATGAAGAGAAGCATGAATCTCATAGAGCTATAGAAATATCCAAACCAGTAAAAAAATATGAGGAAGAACTAATAACTAAGGATCATGACATGATAGAACCTCAAAGACCTAAGGAATTACCTAGTGAGATGATCTACACAAAATAAGGCTGGCTTGGGCATGTGAAATAATTGAAGAATAAAAAAGATAGGGTGTCCCAGAAGGAAATTAGAGAAAGTAAGAAGCCAAAGACATACCCCAGTTATGTGGCTTTGATGTGCAATATCTTTGAAAAAGAACCTACATAATTTGAATAATAATTAACGTAGAAGGAATGTGTGGATTCCATGGTCGAGGAATACTAGTCAATTATAGAGAATGGTATATGGGAAGTAGTACCAAGAACGAAGAACAAGTCAGTAATATCCTCAAAATGGTTCTTAAAAAAATGCATTCAACAAACGATAGTATAGATAAGTATAAGGAAATTGTGTACCTCATGTATTCTCTCATAAGGAAGGAATTGACTATGAGGATACCATTTCACTAGTACCATGGTACAACTCAATCAGAACCATCCTTTCCTTGGCATCCAAGATGATGTGGAAGTTACACATTGAATAACCGTGAGGCTTTGAGACAAATGATCATAAGATTCTTTTTATGCAGAATAAAGAAGGCATTGTATGGGTTGAAGAAAGAACTTAGAGCATGGTATGAAAGAATTGATGGATTCTTGATGAGTTTGGGCTTTACCAAGAGTAAAGTAGATTCTAGCCTCTACTCTAAGGTTGTGGATGATGGGTTTATTATATTACTACTATGTGTGGATGATCTATTTTTTATAGGTGAAGACAAGCCCATCAACAAATGTTAGAAGAAGATCGATACATAATTTGAGACAAAATACCTTGGAATGATGCACTATTTTCTAGTTCTTGAAGTATGGAAGTATCCAGATGAGATTTACCTAAACCAAGGAAAATATTCAGTTGAGCTCCTAAATATATTTAGGATGATGGATTGTTATTGTATGACTACTCTGATGACAACAAACTCAAAGCTTTGGAATGATGATTCTTCAAAGATAGTGTATGTGTATTATACAAACATATTATTGGCTCACCAATGTATTTGACCAATATGAGGTCAAATATATGTTTTTTTGTAAATACCCTAAGTCAGTATATGTTGTAACCCATACATGTTCACATGGTGGCATCAAAACATGCGATGAGGTACCTATAGGGTATGTTGGATTATGGTCCCAGATACGCATCAGATGGTGAGATCATCTTACGCGGATTTACAAATTCAAATTGGGTAGGAAGTTATGAAGAAAGAAAGAGCACTTTTGGATGTTGTCTTAGTTTGAGATTAGGTATGATTTTGTGGTTCAGCATAAAGCATTCTAGTATTGCACTTAGCATGGTAAAGGTTGAATACATTGCAGCATGTTTAGTCTGTAGCGAAGCAGTATGGATTCACAAGATGTTGGTAGGATTATTTGATGGAGAGATATATGTGACTAATATCCATTGCAATAATCATAGTTGTATTATGATGAAAGAAAACCTAGTGTTTCATGATAAGTCGAAACATATAGAAATTTGATATCATTACATCGAGGATATTGTCTAGAAGGGAGCTATAAAGATCAAGTTTGTTCCTACAAAGGAACAAGTGGATGATGTGTTGACTAAGAATTTGTCTTACGTAAAGTTTGAATAATTTTGAGACAATATTGGTGTAGTCTGAAGTGACCTCCCTTGAAATAGGGAGTGAGAAAGATGTTGTAGGTTTCCTATTGCAGTGGTGTTGTAGATCAACCTAGGTAGGGTATGTCTGTATAGGATTGTTTGCACTGGAAGGGTTAGTAATATAGACTAGACCTGTTCAATCCTAGGGGGATTGGTATGTCTAACTAGTCTTGTTGGACCAAAAGGGTTAGTAAGCTAGACAATATTGGTTTGGTCACCAGAGAGATCCATATCTCTTCTTAGGCTTGTTTGGCCTGAAAGGGTTAATAAGTCTAAAAAATGCCCGAGTGGATCTACCAGAGAACCCACCATGCTTATGCTTCAAATATCCTAAGAGATAGATTATGAGATGCCATGACTCTGTGTTGATACCAACATTTCCATGCTGATGTAGATGATGATATTCCAACACTCTATGTTGATTCCAACATTTATATGTTGTTGATGATGATGATGATGTTTTATAAATATTATGTTGTTAATGATGATGTTTCTTCAACATCTCTATGCTAATGATGCAGATGATGATCTATCATTTATTTGTTTATGATGTTGATTTAGCACTAAAATGTTAAATGTGTTGTTGTTGTTCCAATATTTTCATACTGATGTTGTAGATGATGATCCAATATTCACATACTAATATTGCATATTATGATCCAGTATTCACATACTAATATTGTAAATGATGATCCAATATTCACATAGTGATGTTGCATATGTTGATTTCCCAGTATCCATATAATGACGATGCTCTAGAAGATGATGATGTCCCCGTAATCAAATGCTGATGACGATGATGATGTACTAGTATCCACATATTGATGATGTTGATGATAATGCAATCCCATATTGATGATGAAGTTTAGAAATTGTAGATATGATACCATGTAGACATAGAGCCTCGATGCAAAGAAACATCACAATAATTATATGTTTCTACATGATAATTCTCACAAGCATGCATAAGGAAAATAGAGAGAAGATAGAGAGACCGAATCACATGAAGAGGAGATGAATATGGGAGTGTACCCTTCCATTGATTAATGATGAATAATAGTGTACATAAATAGTACATCCCTAATAGGTAAATTCAATTTGCATAGGAGACAACTCATCTAGATCAGAAATTGGACTTACTTAATATGATAAACCCCCATAGGTGGCTAAAGCACTTTCCTAATTAGTAAAGGACCTCACGAATTAGATAAAGAATGATTCAATTGTCATGGATGATGGAAAAACATGCTAATCATGGAATCTAGAGAGAAAATCATGGAGGATGGTTTGGGAAAAAAGATAGAAGTTTCTTAGTTGACTAGCTTTACCTTATCCATTGAAAAGATGGAATAACACAACATAAAGACATAATTTGGAGGAAGGAACAACTACTAATTATGGAAGTAAATAAAGTTGACAAGATATAACACGAATTAGGATAATGGCATGCATAGGTTATATATGGAAAGTGTTGAACAAGTGGTGCAAGTGGATGCCAACTATCTAGGCCAGTGGGTAGGAAATTAATCAAATAATGATTAAATATTTTATCCTATGTATGAAGTGAGTTTATAATAAACCAACGCCATGATTTAATTATGAATTAATGATGATATGTATAAAATAATCATATACATATGGATGCATATAGGTGTATATAGGGCCCAACAACAAAGGCTATGGTCACCCTTTATGATTATTCATGTCTAGAAAAGATGAGAAAAGAGGCAAAACCACACGGGAAAAATACTCCCTTAAGAAAGGACATGGCACAAAATTTGAAAAATGAATTCAATATTTCTTTATATTCACTTTAATGAGCTGAATGAAATGCTTCTTGTGAAACACTTTGATGAATAATTGTAGACTCCATGATCATGCGTCGAAGTGTAGAATCTACAAAAAAGAAGAGGAGATTCTCCTTTTATATCATCATCTAATGAAGTAGGAGATTTATATGAATTATTCTTGCTGTTTTAATACTCTGATATGTAAACAAAATATTAAAATAAAAATATATATGTGCATACTCCTTCCGAAAGAGTAGACAAATCAACACAATCAGTTCCTTGTATACGTGCAAAATTGTGATGTGGATCACATATATTTCTTCCAGTACGATTTAGCATTTTCCTGAATCTGATATGAGGATGAACATAATCTGATATATCAGAAAAATTATCATATGGAACAACAAATACAAAAGGTTCAGTGTCTCCATGAGGATATAGGGCTAGACTATGAAAAGGACGAGCAACTGGGGTAAATTGATGAGTGTAAAAATATGAATAATGGATGGACTTGATATATGAACCATAAGTGTTTAGAAAAGATTAAAACATGTGAAATATAAGTCCAGTGATGAATCAGTTCATATATAACCAAACAATGAAAAATAAGCAAGACTTCAAACCATTTGATATAAGTAACACTACATAAGAAACTAATGAGGAATCAACTAGTGAACTTGGGGTTTGTGTAGTCTTAGGGGTATTTAGAGCCATGGTTTTGTTGATGGCCCAAACTTTTAGGTTGTTGGATAAACTACAAGGAAATTAACAAGAGGAAATAGTCCAACGAGAAAGGATTCAAATTGATCCCACACAGAGATGGTTCTATCCCCGAGTTTTTTGATGTAGCTAACTCCTATGGATACAAGGCCTCCAATCGAAAAAGGTTTTTTCAGATCCAAATGGATATGTTCTCCCTCCAAGGAATATATGGAAAATTTTTACAATAACTGGAGACTGAACTATCTAAGGAAATTGAGATGGTAATTGCAAATAATTTTAAGGAGAACAATTAGATGTATAATGATTTATGACAAAAAAATATGAACCCAACACATAGAAATATAAATCAGGCCAGATCCTTTTTCCAACTTTGAATGAAACTGAAACAATGAAAATTGTACTACTTTGTCGAAAGTATTATACGTGTAACTATTCTATCAGAATAATACCAATTCAAAAATCAGTATGGGCATTAGTGACTGTTCAATAGTTGCAATTAATGGCATATGAATTAAATAAAGACATTTACTTAATGCACAATCAACACATTAACATTGTAATGAAACATCAATACAATGATCAATGTTTTTTTATATAAATAAGAAACCTATGATCAATTTGTCAAGAAGATAAAAGAATAACCTGAATCCATGAAAGAAATTTTATGAATAACCCAAAAACATGACATAAGAAACAATGTATATTTTTATTAAAACTGTAAAAATTACAATCTTGCAAAATTACATAGCATCCTTGGTATGTCCTTGGTGGTTCCTTCTCCTATTGTCCTGTAAAATTACTCCCGCGATCATACCCTCTTGGGAGACATCCTTCCCTTTAAATTATTATTACAATATTTTACAAAAGAGAAAAATATTGCCAAGATATGGGATTACAAAATATCAAATTTAAGATTTGCCAAGGGAAAACTGCCACTTGGAAAATACATCCAACAAATCCTGTACGTTGTGATACTCGGCATGTTCTAAGTGCAGTTCATATTTTCAATTCAAACATGTGATATCTTTCTTCTTAAAATTTTCCCTTTCTTAGAGGAAAGGTTCAATCCTCATTTGTGATGTGAGAGGTGTCCTCATCCATTCCTTGATGTTGTCTAGGTGAAGCTGACTTATTTCGTAAATTTGTTTCATATATTTTGTGAAGTCATTATCGATATATTCTAGCTTTAGCTTCAGAGGCATGGATTCATCGATTGGATCCAGTAATGGAAGGTCCAAAAAACCTAGCAAAGTTTCAAAAGAAAACCATCTCTTTTTGCAGGCCACTTTTTCATCTCTAATGATGGACTCTACCAAGTCAAAAACACTTTCCCACGTTTCAATTGAAACCTAGATTCGTTTTAGGATACCCTTGTCTAGGACTGGTAAATCATCAGGTACATCCTTGATGACATTTTTCCAATCCACCAAAAAATCATAAGATATGGTTAGTTCATTTCTCCTCCGATTGTGATCATGGAGGACATCAGAATAGCACTCAAATTCATTGCAAGTCTCTTTCATTTCATTAATTACATCAAAGATACTGACCATCCATTGATAAATATCATCATGAATTTTGTAGGCCAACTATTTGAATTATTCGTCTATGAATTTGGATAATAAGGAAGTACCATATATAAATTTAAAATATTTTAGCTACTCCTCAAGAGTGGTAATATTTTGAGTATGCTCATCATTCAACCCTTTTACTTCCTGAAGATGTTGCTTGAGAATATCATTTTGGTCTTGAATTTTCTTCAGCTTCTCTTCATATGCATTCCTCGGACCTTGCAATTCTTATTGATGGTGTGCATTTTCTTGAGCTTGTTCCTTCTTGGACATGTGAAACTCTTATTATTTTTCCTCCACTTCCTTTCTAAGCAAGGAAACTAAATCATATTTCTCCCCTACAAAGGCCCCCATGGTAGCTGCAGTCTCCAAATCCTCTTGTTTGACATCATTGGAATCCCTCTTCCACACAAAAGGTTTGGCATCGAAACATGCTTGAAGGTACCTTCACTAGATATTTTGGATCCCTTTTTAACCACAACCTTTTCCTTTCTTATCCAAAAGTAATTCCCTATTGATACAACTTCATCCTCACCAAATTCAACCACCTCCTCTGCTGTTGAGATGGTTCCTTCAGGGATCATAACTATAGAGGCAATATGGGAAGTGTAAGGGGTAGGGATCTTCATATTAATAGAGGGGATGGTAGTGAAAGGTGTGGAGGAAAGAGAGGTGGGTGGTGAGAAGGTGGAAATAGGAAGAGAAGTGATAAGTTGAGGGGAAGTGGTAGGGATGGAAGAACTAGCAGGATGTGAAACTAATGAATGGGTTTGTATCACATGTGGAAATGACAGAAAAATCAAATGTTATTTAACAAATAGGTAAGGTTGACAAAGGGGTATAAATTATCAAAGGCATCGATACCGTTGGTGTACCATTAGTGGTAGAAAGAATCTCAGAGAGGTTAATCTCAAAAAAGGTGCATTGAGGAATAATAACAACAGAAGGATTCCCAATTGACTGGGTTGTTGAAACAACTAGTAGTGTGCTGGAAGGAATAGTGACATGACATACATAGGTGGAGGGAGATATCTCCTCCTCAAGGTCCCTTTAAATATCTTCCACCTCAATATTTGCAGGAGGTAGTAGATCAACTTGTTGGATTGGCTCAGCTTGTAGAACTGTTTGTTCTACCCTTTTGTAGAACTGTTTGTTCTACCCTTTGCAATATATGTGGTGGGGGCTCATGGATTGCTGCTTGTACTTGAACTTGTGGAATGGGATCCTCAACCCTTTCTCTCTTTGGCCATGGCAAGGGAATTGCTGTCTGTTCCTCCACTACTGAGCTCATTCTTTTTAAAATTTATTTTATCTCAGCTGAAATGAGCAGGGTATGAAGTGTAGAAGAAGGACGAGACCTTATAGGATATTAAACAACAGACTTACCTTTATCCTTTGAGTGGTCAACAGGAGTGGAAGAAGAGTTTTATAATGAATCCTTTGCTTATTTTTCTACTGTTTTATTTTGGGAACTTTATTCCATAGTTTATTTGAGCTTAGTAGTGTAACACTATTGTTTTAAGCTCCTTTTGATGCTGGAATATGAATCCGTTCTCCTAAGGTGAAGATATTTTTCTCATGACCTTTGAAAATTCATTAGAACCTCTATAAATTGAGTCATCGGGGTTTTTCTAATGAACATGTGTGGTATTCATATGATCCTAAACAAAGTGGTTGGTCAAGAATGACTTAGGATCATGCATAATTTTAGGTTCCTCCCCTAAGTTCATTGTAGAAATAGCCTTTCCAAGAATGGAAGCATGTGTGGAGCTCTGTAAAGTTAAAAATCCTGAATTAAGGGGAATAAAAATCCCAAATTAAGAGGAAATTTGGGCCAACCCTTCCTCTTAGTTGTTGTAAGCTTTGGGAAGACCCCATAAATCATAGTCTAGAAAGATATCTCCTGGAGCACCATCCTGTCCGACACTATCCTAGGAAGTAGATGTACATTGTTGCTGCCCCAAATCCCGATGTAGGAAAGATACTCACCCACATAACAATCTCCCATGGTGGAGATTAGTGGCTTTTCTCTTTTGGAAAAAGTAGGGGCATCTTCTTTGAAAATTTTATGATAAATAGACCCAATGAAATGGTTGCAGATGTCATAAATGTGGGGAACAAAATTGTCCTCCCATAAGGCTGAGCAATAGATGTGGACAAGTGGTGAAGTCCTCGTCCAATTCCATCCCATGGTCGGGAATGGATATTTCGCTAGACAATGTCCATAACATAAGCCGAAAGGTAGAAATAAGGCTTCCTGGATGTTGGATTCTTCTAGTATTTTTCAATGGCCTCCTTTAAGACAACTAAAATAATTTGCACCCAGTTGAATGATTCACCTGTAGTCAGGACATGATGAGAGAGGGGCACCCATAATGCTTTAAATGTGGTACAATTTGGCTTCCCATATAACCTGTAGATAATTTCCACCAATAGAGAGAATGACTCCCTAAACCAAGAGACAAGATAGGATTTATCAGGATTTGGGATAAACTTATTAGGGTTATCCATTGATGATTTAATCATCGCTTCAAAATTAAATTGGGTCATGGAAGCTTCAAGAAATTGAGCATTCAACAACTATTGTGGTGGGTAGAAGGCATATTCTCTTACAAAGAGCTCAGGGATGAAATAGGTTAGTTGGGTTTGTGCGTGATCCTCAAAAGATCGGTCCTCGAGGGTTGCAGGGTCGAGTTCCCACTTGAACGGATCTATGTAATGCATGGATGAAGGTATGGATATGATAAAATGGAGTTGGGGCTTACTAATATTGTACTAAAATGACTGGTCATGAAAAATGGTGGAAAAATCATCGTTGTCGAAGATGTCATAGATTCAGGACTAGTCTAGGTAGTAGTTATTTGACACTCATCCACTAGTGTAAGAGAAAATACTAGCATCAGGGTGCTTTCTCTTCTGCTCATTCAAAGTGGTTTTAGAGTTTAGTTATCGGCATATTTGTACACTAGGAGGTAAATTATGATGAAAATTTGGCGAATATAATTCAAATTTACCCAATATAAAAATAACAAGATTGAACCAGTGAGAATTAATAAATTCATAAAACTTACCCATAGATATCTTGAAAACAAGAAGATTCGTGGGTTCGGTGAGAAAATCATAGTAAAATATTTGCACAGGTAAAAAATCACAAGTTGAAATGGTGAACAAATCAAAAAACTTGAATGATTTAAATTATCCAAGTCCAATGGTGAAATAGATCTATGCCGTAGATTTTGAAAAAAATCAATGATCGAGATTAGGGTGGGAAATGGAATTGAAGAGAAAAAATTTAACCAATTTCTTCAATTTTGATTTCCAAAATCTGTAATCCGCATTACGGGTAGCGGAAATGCGGGATGTTATTTGCGACCAAAATTTGACTTCTTAAACTTCCACAATCCATAATCTGCATTATGGGTTGCGGAATTACGGGAACGCAGTTTTGTAATTTTAGTATTTATTGAGTTTTCAATGTCTGCAATCCACATTGAGGGTTGCGTAATTTGGATTCAAAAATTGAGATTTTATTTGCGAAACAATTTTTCGACATCCTCAATCTGCAATTGCGGGTTGCAAAATGCGAAAAATTAAAAAAAAAACAAAATACAAGAAATTTTTGTATCCGTAATCCACATTTGCGAGTTGTGGATTGCGAGAAAGCCATTTTCAAAACATACAAAAAAAAGTACTTCCTCTATCAGTGTTGCGAATTGTGGAATGCGGGTGGCGAAAAAGAAAAAATAACACATGAAAAATGTTGGTTATGCAATTTACAAAAAAAAACAAGGGTTTGATGCAAATTTGTTGGAAACCAAAACATAGTACTTATAGTAGGCATGAATAATACCCCATAAAAAAGAATCATAGCCTTAAATTTTACCTTAGTGACGAATAAATGTGCTCCCATTTTAGCAGCTAAAATGGGAACTGTTGTTGCCAACAACAAATAGTGACTCGCTGGGCAAAGAAATTATCTCTGTACAAATCAACTTAAGAATACCAAATGGGATATGTCAGTTAGAAAATATTTGACTTTACAAGCAAAAGTTGGCTCATAAGAGTACAAGCGGATCTAGGAGAAGTAATTTCATATAATTGTTATCTTCCCAGTCAAAAATCACTGATAACGATGCTTAAAAAATGAGAGAGGTTCAAAAGTAATAAGGTATCCTTATAACAAAGATGTAATCCAAGGATGTCAATTTGTGATAAACCTATGGTAAACCTCAATCTATTTCAAGACCATCAAACAATTCATCACCTTGAATATACATTGTTTATTTGTGAGCATATACACAGATTTATTATACACAAAAATACATATATATAACTTGTCTCTCTCTTTTTTTTTTCTCTTTTTCTTTTTAAACAATAAGAAACCACAACTTGGTTTCAATAATACCATTTCCCTGGTAAGGCGCATCTCCATACACAAATCCTACCTGGAAACTGAACAAGCTAGCTCTATCAGAAGACTCTTTGTCTTTTAAGTTTTACACTAAAATCAATTACCATGGCTTGGTAACCACCTATCAGTAATTCCAGTCCAAAATATGACCCATGAACATGGTCAGGCTGTCTTTTAATAAGACTTATTGTCCTTGAATACAACAAGTTGTAGGTAAAACAAAAAAAACATGATTTACAATGTAAAATGCAAGCCATTACCCTGGATTGGTAACATTCTGGTGGTAATGTCATTCACTGAACATATCCATGAACATGATAGGATGGCTTGTAATAAGACCGCCCATATTGTAATTTACAATTATTTATATGGTTTTATTTAATTTGAAGGTGATCAAGGTGATATCAGAAAAGAACTAACGTTGAGGAGGATGTAAATATTTACTTCCAACCACTAATGAGGCATCTGTTAGGAACACCATACTACTCCTAAAGGCTCAATCATAATCATGAGGGTTAGTAAAGATAGTGATTCTAGGAGGGAAAGACTCAATTTTAAAGAGTTGGCATAGATCTTTGATTGTATTCCCATGAAAACACTATTTGTATATAAATCGAGTAAAGGTGTTTTGATATATTCAACTTGAAATTCCTCAGTCATAAATCTTGAAATTGGAGTAATCACCAATTGTAACCAATTGTTGTGTCAATACCATGTTTTGTGAAAAATAAAAGAGAAAGAAAAAAAAATAAAAAATAAAACAAACCAGAAAAATCCAATCAAACGAGACACACCTACGTACAGATAAGAAAAATATTACCTAAATAAAGTAATTTTTGATGAGTTGGATGTTCACTGGATAGGTCTCATGGAAACCTTTCAATGTCCGTAACCGGACAGTACCATCACCAATATTTAATGTAATAGTGAATGTTCCTAACCAAAAACATTGAAGCTTGGTATAATCATTCTTGTCTTTGTGGGGTTTGTCCCATTTCAGTACCAGATCCCCAACCTGAAAATATTGGTCAGTCAAAGAATTCTCACGAAACCACCTCTTAACCAATTGTTGATGTGATACAATTTGTTTCTAGATTTATCTCTCTCCTCTTCTAATTCAATCAATGTGTCAATTTGATTCTGGAGTGGAGAGGATCCATCATCCCATGAAAAGAATTGAGCTGTCTATAATGATGGAAGCAACAAGTTTGAGGGTAGAACAAATTTCTTGTCATAAACAAGGAAGTAAGGAGAGTTCCAAATGGAAACTTTAGGAGTGATATGATCTTCCCAAAGGGAATTAAAGAGCTTGGTGTGCCAGTCCTTATGGTGTGTAGCCACATTTTTCTTTAAGATGTTGATCATATTTTTATTGGAAGACTCTGCTAATACATTATCTTGCGGGTAATAGTTTGCAAAATGCTTCACTTTGGTCCTTATTTCAAAGGCATACTAAAAAAGATCATTGGAATTGAAATAATATGCATTGTCAAACACCAGATATTTGGTGAATCCAAATCTGGTGACACTATTACTCTCTAGAAAAGACACAATTGAGTTAGTATTATCAACTCTAAGAGGAATAGATTCTACCCACCTAGTAAATTAGTATATTACAGTTAATATATACTTATGCTGCAAAGAAGAGGGAGGAGTAATAGGGCCAACAAGATCCAGTCCCCATTGCTAAAATGGGAACTAGACGGTAACATGATGGAGGGGCAAGGATGGTCTATTTACCTTACCAGCACATATCTAGCATGGCTCACGCTTTCAGAAAAAGGTATGTGCATCTTTAAATAATCTAGGCCAGTAGTACTCATTTCTCAAAACCTTATGTGCAGTTGTTTCTCCTGAAAAATGTCCTCCTGCAGGTCCTGCATGCATTTCAAATAGAATATTGGCAGCTTTTGATTTTTCTAAACACCTGAGGAAAACACCATAAAAATTCTTTCAAAAAATCACATTATCAATGAATTGGTAAGGTGCTTCCTTTAACCTTAAATTCCTACGCTTCTTAAAGTAAAAGGTCGGAGGAGCATACCCATGAGTAAGATAAGAACTGATATCTTCATACTTTTTGAAACATGGAGTAGAAATGACATTAATTGTGTCTACAAACATATCTTCTTCTTGAATCCAATGTTGTTCCTTCTCTAGTTCGTTTGATTGGGATGCTAGAAATCAAAATCCTTTTCATTTGACAATCTTGGCAGGATTGATCTCCAAATCATATTCCTAAAGCGCATTCATCCAATGGGATATATTCTCTCATAACTCTTTCTGAATCAAAACATTTCTTACAGCTGCAGAAGGGACAATATCCTTCATTTTTTATTTCAATAAATAAAGCCTAAAATGTTTGACATATTTATAAATAGTGTAGGAATTTTTATCAATCTGTGTATAGTTTAAGTCGACCCCTTTAACTGTGGAGCTCATGAATGAAATGGGGATCTCTGTGTCCTCTGCTTGTTTCTGATTCAAAACAAAAACATAAGAAAAGTATGTGGAAAACATGTACAAAATGAAATCCTTGTAAAAAATTGGGGAAATTAATTTAGGAGCATCCATAACATCCTTCCTAATATTGATAAATGCATCCTTTTGTGCATCAGACCATTTAAATAAACCATCATTTTTAATCATATCCTGCAATGGCTTAACAATCTGTGCAAAATTTGGCATAAATATCCTAACAAAATTTATCTTACCAAGAAAATATTGCATGGCCTTCTTCGAACTTGGGAGTCCAATTTTTGCAACGTAGTCTGTCCTTTCATGATCAGTTATCATTCCTTCCTTAGAAACATTAAAACCCACAAGCTTACCTTCGATTACTGCAAAAATTGACTTCTTCGGATTCAGAGAAATCCCATACTTTCTACATATTTCAAAAAATTGTCTCAGTGCAAACAAATGATCATGCGATTTCTTAAAATAAATAGTTATATCATCCAAATAAATAAAACCATAATTTTGCATCAAACCTCTAAAATCCATATTTATATCTCTTTGGAATATTGCACCAACGTTCATCATTCTGAAGGGAATTCTTCTGTAGGAAAATGTGCCCCAAGGTGTTCTGAAAGAAGTCTTGATTTGATCATAGGATGTGACCAGTACTTGATTAGAACCAGAGAAACCATTCAGCATGGAAAGCAATTTTGCAACTGCAACCCTTTGTAATATTTGTTCCACTAAAGGAATAGGGTAATTGTCTTTTTCAGATGCTCTATTTAAATTTTGGAAGTCCACACACAATATTATTTCCCAATTCTTCTTGTGGACAAGGACTAAGTTGGAGATCCATAGTGTATGTCTTATTGGAAAAATAATCATAGATTTTAGTAGTTTCTTAAGTTCCATTTTAAGGGCTGGTTCAAGACTCTAATGCATTTTTCTCAACTTCTGCTGATAGGGTTTTATATCAGGATTCAAAGGTATGTTGTGTTGCATGATAGATATGTCAAAGGTTTTCAAATCATCATATGTCCATGCAAACACATCTTTGAATTCTTTACAAAGTTTAATTAAATCCCTTTCTTCTTCTGGGAAACAACTAAACCCTATGTTGATAACTTGAGAGTTCTTCTCATTTCTGATTTGTCAGCTTTAAAGTTGAGGGAAGAACTATGTGTCTTGCAGTTAGGGTTACCTTTGAATTTTTCCTGTAAGTCATAGTACTTTTATAGATTTATTACTGACTTAGGGATAAGGCTAGAAGGGAAAGTATGGTCAGATAAATACTTGTCATTGTTGGGTGTTATAATGCCTAGATTAATTCACCTAATATTTAATTATTGACCGGGGTTGGTAGGCTTCGAGTTGCTACAAAATGTATGCAAAGGTAGAGGGTGTCGTGCAAATATTTTAACAAACAAAAGATCAAAAGATCTTTCAAAATGAAAAACCAAGTCAAACTTCTAAGAACGCAATTATTAATATAATTGAACCAAGACAAAAAAATAAAACTAAAATAAGATCAATCTATATTACTTTATTTAACAAATGAGAATACAACCACTACTTTTTATGACAAAGTCTATTTAGTGACTTCAAAAACTAACTAAGCAAAGAAAGTGTACATTTGGAAATGCAAGTACAACAAGTAAATAATTTATAAACAAATAACTCCTAACTAAAAAGGATACTATCAACAACTACTTAAAAGGATATGATGCAAAGAAAACTTAAATAAGTGAATGTAAAACTAAATAAGAGAAACAATTTGAAAACTTAATAAATAAAACTAAATAAGAGAAGCAAATAGAAAACTTAATAAAGAAACTGAATTTTATCCTACAAGTCTCTGTTGGCAATCAAACAGTGAAAAATGAAATTATTCCTAAAGATAACACTACTAATCCTAAGTTTTACATGCAAACAGATAAATTAATCCAAAAGCATAATTATAAAACAATACAATAGTAAGAAGAATCAGAAAAACAAAAAAAAAACAAAACATACCCTAACTCAAAAACATGTTCAAAGGGAAAAGAGGTAGAGAAAAGAATAAAACTTTAATAAATAACCTAAAACAATAAAACTTATAGTCTAAATAATAAATAAAATTGTTATCTAACTATTATAGTCAAAGCTTACATCAAATACTAAAGAACCAGAACTTAAAACAATTTTAAAACACATTAAAAACACCAAAAACAAAACTGTGGGTTGAATGACAAACTGAATTGTAGGTTTGCAAAACAGACTGGAAGGAAGGTCAGAATGGCAGGCTGAACAGACTGTTTGAATGACAGTCTGTGTAAAGAAAACAATATAAAATAACCTAAATGATCTACTTCTTAGCTGATTTTATGCATATGAAGATGCAATGCATAAGGTTTAAATAAACCTATTTAATCATCAAATTTAGCAGTAAAATAAACTTAAAAAAATTCATAAACATCAAGAATCCTTGCTTATTAATAAACAAAATGAAATTCAAATTGCAATATCTTATAACAGAGAATAAATAAACAGAACTTAGTCTATTTAAATTGATAAAAACAATCTACTCTATCTTCTTATGAACAAAACTAAATAAGCTGGAAATGAAATGACAGGAACAAATGGAAAAAAACTATGTGCGCAATCCATCTATTTAATTATGGAAATAAAATGCATTACAGAAAGCAAATGAAACAAACATTTACATTAACTTAATGAAATAAACAAACTAGAAATCAAAACTGAATTAGCTACAAAGAAAAATAACAAAAACAAGAAAAGAAAATCTCTGGTTGATGAGGGGCCCTCTCAGCAATCAGGGGTGACTCCCGACTAGCGCTTACACGAACAAAATCATGAACATCAAAATGTAGAACTTTTATTAAAAATACTGAAAAATATTACAACGTTCTTCTCTCAGAAAACTGACTATCTAACTAATGAAAATGATTCACCCCCAACACTCCCGCAAAGGCTGGTATTTATATTGTTTACAAGAGATGAGCAAGTCGACCCTTTAATGGTCGACTGCTCTCTAAATTTAGTCAATCATAAAGGCTGTTAACAAATATAATCCCTGCACACACATATCTTCCATCTCTTTCATGAGTCTGGTTCTCTTCATCGTGATATGGCATGCGGGCTCCTTCCTTATCGTGGCTGATGGAATGGTGTCAAGAAAAGGTAGCATACACAGTATGTCTTCTAGAATGGAGACATTCCACCATTTAAACATGTGGGCAGTAGGTAGGTTACAAATCTATTCCATCGTTTAATGCATGAGATTGGTTATTAACAACGTGTAGACTGAATAGCGATCTAGAAGGAAAGCTGAACAACGAGATGGATCATGAGCTCGACAACGAGCTGCATCGTAAGCTGGATAGTGAGATGGATACATTGTCTATTTGTTTTTATGTTTGCGTACTTGTTATTAATTCAGCCAAACAAACTATATAACCTACAAACGAATATACACACTAAGTAACATATCATATATGCTTTAAATAATGTTAATTTAAATCAATAAAATCATAAAATGACAATAATAAATGGATTATATATAAACCTTTAATTTATTCACACTTTGAGCTAAATGGTGATTTGTGTGGAAGAAAATACATAAAAAGATAACAAAACATATGTTTAAATGATTAATTTAATTGCCAAAAATTAAAATAAATCTGGGCTCAATAGTCATGTTCAACCTCATGTATAGCCATGTCCTTAAAGGTATCTTGGGTTGCTAAAAAGTATAAAATATACAATTCATCATCAAATACCTTCCAACTTGTCACATTATTAGGGATAGAGGCTGTATACATAAGTTCAATGGAAAAACTGTTAGGGGACAGAGCTTCTGGTGGAATGAGCCTCAGTGCAGTATTAGCTAAAGATCTGCATCAAAGTTCTGTGATCTAGGGACATATTTAATATTGAAATATTTAAACAAATTAGTCATGTCCGTAACCAATTTCTGATAACTAAGAAAATGAGGAGATAAGCAATGGATCTTGTTCCTTACCTTCTTGACTATGATCTCAAAGTCACCATAGCATTCTATCACTTAAGAACCTAGATCTATGGATTTCCAAATTCCCTATACAAGAGCCTCATAGTCAACACTATTATTTGTGCATTCAAACTCAAGTCAGCAAGAAAACATAATTTCGGTGCCATTTGGATCTATTAGTACACAACTTGCACCAGCACCATCCTTAGATTTAGATCCATCAAAAAACAAAGTCCAAGAAGACAAATCTAACCTAAAATTCTTATTCACATTATATACATTATGGACAATATCACTAGTAAATGGATCAAGTTTGCAATAATTAATTTCAGACAAGTTCCCAACATCCTCAACAGGGGAGGAACTAGCAGGAAAACTCCGAAAGAAAGATTCAAAAGTGTAATGTTCTATGCCTGAGGTAAATAAACTTGCAAGTTCATTGGGATCATTAATATTTGTGACTATTTGCTTCATAAAATGTTCCCTTACAATTTTGATCTGATTTGGTCTCCCATTATAAGGGAGCCACAAATGTGACCAGTTAGTAGAAAAATATCCTTTGAATTTTTTTGACCAATCCCTACTCAACCACATACCATAAGTTTTAGGGATATCAACAATGACAATGTCAACTATCTGGTGAATCCTAGGATCTAAAGATAATGTCAAGAGGACCTTATTTAACTCACCTACCACCTTAACTCTTGAGCTATCCAATTGAAATATTTGGGTGGGGCAAGGTTCCCAGGTTACATTCAACTTCTTACAGACAGATACTGGCATGACATTGGATGAAGCCCCTAAATCAATAATACAATTATGGGCATTCCTATTGAAAATTTCAAAAGTGAGTAAGAAAGGAGGGACCCCTTTCATACAAGGATTCTGACTATCAGGCTTTCCACAAGCTTCTAAGGTATTATTTTGAACTTCCCTAGATTTAATCAAAATCGTATTCTTAGGAAAATTTTCCCTTTTAGGAAAATAAAGAAATATTAGATTTAGAGTTTTTTAAATCATCAACCAAATTGTATTTGATTTCAGGAATTACGTTTTCTTTTGGAGTTGTTGTTTTACCTGTATTAGGAGTGGACGTTGATGGTGATGTTTCCTATGACGTTTGGCCTTTTGCTCTTGGTATTATAAGACTGTTGTAGATTCATCTTTTTCTTTTCCATTGGAAGTTCTGAAAAATAGTTAATAGTGTTCATGTGTTGATCATGTTCTTTATCGGGAGGTATAGAATCTGTAGCTCCTTGAGAGTTGTCTCTACTGTCATCATGGGAAGTTTGGGGTACATAAGTTAGGGCCTTGAAATTAGAGTAAATCTCATCAGAGGTGATATTCTCATCAGTATTCAAAGGAGTTTGATTCTGAAGAGGTTGGTATGGTATCCTATAAGGTGGCCTTGCCAAACCTATGTTTTTGGCTTGGTTTCCAGTGTTACTTCTCTTGAGATCTATCATGTCATTCGAAAGATTTTGTAATAAATTCTTTATGTTGTCCATCTTGTAAGGGTCTCTGGTTTGAGGTGTGGGTTTGGGAAAGTTATCTTGCCTCCTTCTAGATGTAGAAGGTTGGTCTGCTTGACCATCTAGGTTATCCTTCAAGTAGAACATGTCTTTCTCTACTAAAATGGATTCTGAAAAATATTCTTGCATAGTAGTTTTACATTCCTTTTTAACCCACATAGAAATGGGAGTAGGAAGACCCTTAATTTAGTAAGCTACCAATAATTCTTCCATAGGAAGCAAATTGGTAGGAATACTATTCTTCAAACATGAAAAACTTTGGTTAAAATCCTTGACTCTCTCTTTTCCCTTTATCCTCAAAGAGGATAGATACATTACTATATCTTTAGGGGTGTTGTCATCCCCAAACTTTTGGAGAAACATATTCTCAAACTCATCCCATGAGTTGATAGAACGAGACTCCAAGGAAAAGTACCATGTGGAAGCTTGTCCTTCAAAGGTATAGGGAAATAATTTGCATACTACGTCCTCATGTACCAAATTTCTTAATTGAATGGCTTGCATAAAAAAATTAATATGATCCTCAGCAGGGGATCTTTCATCTGGATTGAAATTTGGGATCCACTTCTCAAGATTCTTAGGAAACTGACGTTGTTTCCCAAGGACAAAGAACAGATCCTGATCTAGCCATGGTATGTTTAATTCCTCATCCATTGGTGCTTATTTGGATGAAGAAGGGCCTGAAGATGTTTTACTATCTGAGGATTACTCAATGGTGATGAACATGAAGCAGGTGGTGTAGGTGGTGGTCCACGATACTGAATTTTGGTATGTAGATCTGCTTGAGGATGTTCTATCTGTTCAAACAATAGATTTGTTTGGATCTCAAGAATTACT
Source organism: Pseudotsuga menziesii (assembly GCA_001517045.1). Taxonomy (NCBI): domain Eukaryota; kingdom Viridiplantae; phylum Streptophyta; class Pinopsida; order Pinales; family Pinaceae; genus Pseudotsuga; species Pseudotsuga menziesii. The sequence goes on from LPNX011200085.1 coordinate 157,162, forward strand.
CTATGTTCAATGGTGCTTTGAGTGCTTGTGCTAATAGGTGAGTTATGAGTTGAAAGAGATAGGGAAAAGGAGTCGCTGATCCTTCGAACTATTTCAATCCTCTGCTCTACCCTGGAAGTTATATTGTGAGTACTTTCTCTCAAATTTTCAAGGATGAGGGTTCCCCTAGTTGGTGATACAAAGAGAATCTCTAGTGTTCTATTAATTTGTTCCAGAATAGGGATGACATGGACTGTTGTCTGACTTTCTACAGGTTTTGTTGTAGGTGTAGAATCTTTTATCTGGCTTCTAGTGATAATTGGTGATCTGGGAGGAGGATGTTTACTTATGTTTATGTTTGACTATGACCCTCCTTCTAGTGCCATTTGTTGATGGCTCGGACTTGTAGGTTGTTGGATAAACTACAAGACAATAAACATGAGGAGATAGTCCAACCAGAAAGGATTCAAATCGATCCCACACAGAGATGATTCTATCCTGAATTTGTTTGATGTAACTAACTCCTATGGATACAATGCCTCCACTAGCACAAGGTTTTTTTTATATCCAAATGGATATGTTCTTCCTCCATGGAAGATCTAAGAAAGTTTTACAATAACTGGAGACTGAACTGTCTAAGGAAATTGAGACAATAATTGTGAATAATTTTAAGTAGAACAATTAGATGTATAATGATTTAGGACAAATAAATACTAACCCAACACATAGAAATATAAATCAGGCCGGTTCCATTTGCCAACTTTGAATGAAACTGAAACAAATTGTACTTCTTTATCCAAAGTATTATATGTGTAACTGTTCTATCACAATAATACCATTCAAAAACTAGTATGGAAATTAGTGACTGTTCAATAGTTGCAATTAATGGCATGTGAATTAAATACTTGGACATTTACTCAAGGCATAATCAACACATTAACATTGTAATGAAACATCAACACAATGATCAATGTTTTTTTATAAATAAGCAACCTATGAAAAATTTGTCAAGATAAAAAAATAACCTGAATCCATGAAATAAATTTAATGAGTAACCCAAAAACATGACATAAGAAACAATGTAAATTTTATGAAAATTGTAAAAAATTACAATCTTAGAAAATTACACAGCATCCCTGGTATGTCCTGGTTGGTTCCTTCTCCTATTGTCATGTAAAATTACTCCCATGAGCCCCCTTCTTGGAATACATCCTTCCCTTTAAATAATTATTACAATATTTTACAAAAGAGAAAAATATTTCCAAGATATGGGATTACAAAATATAAAATTTAAGATTTGGCAAGGGAAAACTTCCACATGGAAAATACATCCAACAAATCCTATACGTCGTGATACTGGGCATGTTCTAAGTGCAGTTCAACTTTGCAAATCAAAGATATGATCTCTCTTCATAACCTTTCCCCGTTCTGGTAGGAAAAGGTCAATACTCGTCTATGATGTGAGAGGTGCCTCGATCCATTCAAAATATGACCTGCCTTGTTCATCCTAAGAATGAGGACTATTTTGTTGATTTTGTTGATTTGCTCAAAAATATTCAAAATATTATATAATATCTATACATCAATAAATAAAAATATATAATTATTTAATTAACTATAAACATGTAATTCAATAATAAAAACCTAAAAAACATAAAAAAAATCCCTCCTGTTTTCATTTCTCAAACTCATCCATCACCCTTAACTAGGTTCTATCGCCCTTAACTAGGTTTTCATTTCTCAAACTCATCCATCGCCCTTTGACTAACCTAAAAATAACATAAAGAAAAATCCTCGTCAAACTCATCCGTCGCCCTTTGACTAATCAAAGGTTGATCTCTTCAGGTAAGAAAATGAAAAGCATTTTAATTTTAATTGAAGTTTCTTTGTGAGTAAGCTATCAACTCGAAGTAGCTATCTTTTTCGGAGTTCTTGGTTCCAAAACTAATTACAATTTACAACCGCTAACCTAACTTTTTGGGGCTATTCAGCTTTCGGAAACCCTGAACATCATAGATTCAATTTACTGTCTTTGCCTGTTAATGATTAGCGAACTTATTGGCCAGACTAAAGTTCGTGCCACTATAGCGTTTCTACCAATGCTACAACTGTGTAACAACACGATAAGCAGAGCATGTCCAGCCATGAACTTCAGAGAAATTATTTGCAGCAGGATTAGAAAGGTGTGGTGTACGATGTTTTTAAAGATCAAGAATTGGTTGGCGGCATGCGGAGGGTTTCCTTGCTTTGCGGGCGTCCTTGCAAATTCCCCGACAAGCAGGTCATTTTATATTTCTGAAATTCTCAATGCCGGCAGACGGCGACAAGCTCTCCCCTTGTCTCTGCATGAAGGCTTCACTGTTATCACATGCTGGCTTTCAGATTTTTTTTTTTTTATCTATATTTGCTTATATGTTAAAGCAGCCGATCACGGCAGTCGCAGAGAACATAACAAAGTGCCGGAAAATGCACGGGCTAAACAAGACAATACGCATTGATTGATGAACAACCCGTTTCCGTTTCCGTTTCTATCAGCTATTATTTCAGATATCTCTTCTCCTTTTTAAAAGATTCCTTGCTTTTTGTTTGATTTTGTTTTTCATGTTTCATTTTGGATTTATCAAGATGATAGGCTAGTTCATATTTAATGCAAAGAATCTCATTTACAAATATGCCAATTTATCACAATTATATATATACATTTTGTATTAACATATCTCAAAAAAGGTGGAGTAAGTAGCTAAATATTTTGGATTTATCAAGATGATAGGCTAGTTCATATTTAATGCAAAGAATCCCATTTACAAATATGTCAATTTATCACAATTATATATATATATATATAAATAAAATAGTATTAACATATCTCAAAAAAGGTGGAGTAAGTAGCTAAATAGTAAGTCGTTCTTGTAATCACCTTATGGCCGGTTTTAGATTTTCTTGAACGAATTTCCCACTTCAATGGAAGTGTGGTTCGGTGAATGGGCATGTTTAAGGTGCATAGCATTGTAGGAGCATGAAACCTCGATACTTACCTCCACCTTTTACCCAGATGCGGGTGTATGCCATGTCAACAATGACACAGGGAGGCTGACAGGGCCATCCCTACTCCCGCGTGACGTCACTATGCCTCATCTCATAACTGCGGGCCTTTACTCTAGCATGGGACGTGGTCAGCTCCAGCTATGCCATGGGACTCGGCCGTCAACTCGTAGCGAGGCTACATTAATTTGCCAGCCTGCTACATGGGCTGATGTGCCCACCATTATTTCCCTTCGTCTCGTCTCCGGCTAGATCATTCACTACAGCAACTCCAGCATCTCCATCCTCCGATGCTCCCAGTCTTCACCACCCACTGCATCTGTGCTCTCGGATATGTTTTTTCAGTCTTATTCGCCATCCTGCCATGTCTAGGAGGCAACGCAATGTCCCACGTTGAGGCCGTCATGGTAGAGGTGCTCAAGTGGTGTGCCAAATCCCGCTCTCAGCACTGGCCAACGGGGACAGTTTCGACATGGAAGTCTCTGAAGAGGTTCAGAGGATGGTTAATGACTAGGAGGAAGAATTGTCTGAGGCTGTCAGCGTTTCCAGAAGAACCCTATAGCGGAGGAGAAACTACTGGGTCCTCAAGAATCTGCTCATCCACCTCATCCTTCATTTTCACTCCTAGCCGTTGGCTCCTACCCCCGTGTGCCCTTATCCCTTCTCTTGTCGTTGGCTCCTCAAGTTGTTCCACCCCCACCAACTGCTCCTGCAAGCTCCACTGTTTCTGCAACCTCCACCCCAGCCCCTCCGTACACCTCCATTCCTCCACCACGGAGCCACACTTCCACTCTCTTGGAAAAAAAATTCATGTCCAACCCAATCTCGGCCAAAAAAATTGTCCCTCTCCCCACAAAGTTGCCCCCTGCAGGTACCAATGATGCAAACAAATCCACCAAAGATGAGGCGATGGATTCTTCCAGTGACAATTTAGCAGATGCGCTAGACGAGCCAGCGCAACCAGGTTCCATAGGATTTGACTGCCCCATTGTGGAGGAACCCTTCTACAAACCATAATCAGGGTCTGTCATGATTTCATGTCTTCTTTCGGCTATATGTGGCTTTGCAAGCCATACCCAGGGTTTTTTCATGCATATAACACCACAAAATTGGATTATGCTAGTCTGGTTCATACAGGAACATGTGAGTTTTTTGTATATGTTTCTCTTTTTGGACATGTTTCTCTAGAGGTAGGGTTCTGGTATTGTGCATCTATTTTCCCTCCTCGAGGGAGGGTCCGGTTCCTCTGTGAACATCTATGTCTGCTTCTTATGAGCAAGTTTGCATCTCTGTATTGTAACTCTTATGTACCATTATTATTATTTTTAATAGAATAGCATCCAACTTAAAAAACACATATATCAAAACTATGAAAGTTTAATTGATACTTTGTTAATGTGTATATGTAACATTGGTAAGTGCCCTCCCAATTATATATAAAATTGTATTAACATATATCAAAACTATCAAAGTTTTGAAAGTTTAGTTGATACTTTGTTAATGTGTATATGTAGCATTGGTAAATGCCCTCAGAGAGTTCCCTTTGATTTATAAAGAGAACAAATGTACTAAGGAAGACGAACAAAAATGTACAAAGAAAGATAAGTAAAACCATAATAAACCATGAAAATATTATCTTATACACATTTTAAGGTTATGGAAAAAGATCATTTGAACTTTAAAATTAGAGAAAACAAATTATATAGCGCTATTTACATGATTGTTATACAAAAAATTCATTTACACAAACTCCCAACTCCCATCGTTATGGAAAAGATTATATAAATGTTAGAATATGGATAAATATCAAATAACATCATAAATTATTGGCATAAACTCCCAGACTCCCATCGTTATGGCAAAGATTATATAAGTGTTAGAATATAGATAAATATCAAATAACATCATAAATTATTGGCATACGAGTCCCGGGGAATATCAGCTCCATTAATCAATTATCATAAATGAACATAGAAAAAATAAATAAATCTTTTGAATCCAACTTTTTATGAATTATGTCCAATTTCCTCCGATTATAACACCAATATTTTATATATATGAGAAATAAAAATACTAGCATACTTTTTAAGCGATAAAAAACATGTATGTAAGTATATAATATAATATTATGTGTTGAAAGCAAGTTTAGCTAATTTATGGTAAACATAGTAGTCCAAAAAATTGAAAAGAAACTCTATTAGCAATAAGCAATAAATAGAAACCCATGTAATTCATGACAAGTAAAATGAAATGCATATTAATTTTCCATACCAGAAAGTATACATATGTGAGTGAAATAATAAAATTCTAGGTACTCGTCAAGTTTGACTCTAATTGACATTAAGTGTGAAAAAGACAAAGAATGAAGGTGTGTCTCTTTTTTGTTTTGTTTTGAAGTCATACATATAAAGTGTCTTTCATCTTTGCATAGCATTCTAATGAGAACTATAGTGCAATTAACATTCATTCTAATGTTGCATTGCATGACATTGCTATGAAGGTCAATCCTTGGCATTCATTGTTACCATTTTCAATGGTTGACCTTGTTAATCCCAATCCGTGGTTTTTATGGATAGTCAAATCCCAAGCGATCTTGAGGGGAATTTGTTTCTTGTTATTGCAATTTATGGGTAGAATTAATATGTACTTTGGCTGAGATTGGTCCCATGGAGGCCAATGTAATTATCAGATGTGGGGACAACATAGGGTAGTAACTTAGGATAGATAGATCCAAGTGTGTATATAATTTACATGACCACTCTGCATGCACCATTTACTAATCTTGATTAGACCAATAATTTGTAGGATAACATTACTCTCTTCCCTACACATAAGAATATTTGTTTTTCTAATTGATGGTCATCATCTTACTATGCATTTAAACCATTGGTGAAATTTGTGACAGATCATGCAATAGGCATAACCATTGCTTGGAGCATGTATTTGTTATTATTGTTTGCAATATTTCCCATGAGTTGCAAATCCACTTCTAGTGATGGAAAACATGAAAATGTCAAAATCAACATCATCAAATTAGACATGCAATTTTATTAAACATTACATCATTAGATTCCAATGATGACAAACAAGAAAATGTCGAGATTGTAAAAATATATATTTTGTATTTTAGTGTGAGATGTATACTTGAGTATAGTTGGAAATGTTTTGATTTACAATATGACAGAGTTTCCCTTTCAGATTCTTAGCATATGTGTCTTCGAATTGTTTTAATGACATCAAAAATCTCACTATACAAAATTAATATCTTACATTGATTAAATAGAAGTAGTCCATACATACATATAAGGCCCAAATATACCACGCTACTTATTCAAATGAAAGAAATAACAAGAGAGTGGTTCTTCCTACTAGTTACATCATGGTGTATTCGTTGCAATGTGAATATACTTGTTTTCAATAAAGGGCTATTACTAACTTTCCACATATTTTGCTAAAAAATGCTCATAGCATGGGTATAATTGATTTTGTGATGTATGTAATCAATGAAACACTTTGTTTTTATCAAATAAAAATGTGTTACCATGTAGAATTGAGTTTAGGAGGTAGAGATATTTATGTCACAGAAAAAAATGCATTTATCTTTTTACATAAACAGAAGTTTCAATATACCATAATCCTTATGTCATTATTTTATGATGTAAATTTACATATATTAATATAAAGATATATCGTGTATTCCACGTGATAAAAAAATACTTATTTAATAAGCACTATAATAATAATAATGTATTTATTCAAACATAAAATTTAATACCTTAATATTTCATATTTTAATATAAATTTACATTTAAAAATTTAAAATTTAAACTCTACTCCAAATTGGAACTATATGGTAATGGTGATAAGTTTTTTCCATCGCCCTACATTAAAGTGATCATGTGAAGGTTTACGGATTACAACTGGGAACACTTACTTGTCAACTCATAAATTCTAGGGTTTAATGAGCCTCAAAAAACGATGTTTGTCTTGTCATTGTTATTTGGCATTTGCACTGTTCTTTTGGTTCTTTGCATGGCTTCGACCAACCTCTATCTTTATTGTTGTGTATTTTTATGGTGTAATCGATGGTGGAGGAGTCGAGGTGCTCGACGCTCGACACCCTTAACCCTTGTTTGCATAAATGACGCTCGTTTGCGTGGCTCTGGTTATACATTGGTGACTAGATTCTTACTATGAAGATCTTCCTTGATAAACTTTTCAAAGGGTAATTTATTTCTCTAGTCATGAATTTATCATTCTTCTACTCTCAGTTACTTTTATGTTTCATATAATGACTTGTGTCATGTTTATGTGCAGAGGCTCTCGAGGACGGGTTGTTCCACTTATATTTTGGATGGATGTTGTATGCATAAAGAGTTAGAGTCTGGGTAAGACCTATTACCTCACTTTTTCATGGCTCCGTCACTTGTGGCATCGTTGCTTGACCTATTTTTTCATGGCATGGACTTGAAATCCACTTCTACGTTTGTCTTTTGTGGCATGAAAGTGGTCATTTTCTTTGGTATAGCCGTGAGGCATTTACATTTGAAAATTTAAGGGAAAAATATTCGATCGTGGAGTCGAAGTGACTATGCAATGTTTGCTAAGTGTAATTAGTGCCAGGGTTTACTTTTTTTTTAATGGTGTGTTTGAACATTCCTATGACTATCGCTCCAAAATGTAAATATTTGTTTTCCTTAAAAAGAAACCCGTGAGGGATTTTGCAAATGTATTTACATGTAATCATGTTTTGTTTAACATTTTTGTAGCTTTGTTTTTCTATAAAAACTATTTACAACCGTGAGGCCGTTAACCTCTTTCGTTTTGCTTTGAGAAAGGGACATGAGGCCACTGCCAAGTCGATATAAGGTTTAAGTGGATGCTAATAATTATTTAATGTAAGTCATAAGGATGTTGTGATTTATTTTGTAAGTTTATGTTTAAAATATGGATAATAATACTAAGATGGCCTTCAGCCTGCAACCAGACCTGTGTCTTGTCGATGATCTCGATTTATTATTTTTAGTTTAAAGTAAAATACTTGTATTGGGATGGGTCGTAAATCCTTTATAATATAGCTTTGATTTAAATTAGCTGAAACCCTCTGCAGGATTTGATTTCTAAACCTAGTTGTTTACTACTCTATTCTTGAGGCTTAGTTTACAGTAACCATAACTAGGGTTTTAGGCCGTGAGGCCATAGTAATAATAGCTCTATTAAATATTCAAGTTATATAATTTTTGAAAACAAGGTTAAGCAGTAAGGCTCTTAAGAGATTATTTGTGTGGTTTTGGTTTAGCATTTGATATTTTTAATATTCTTGTAGTAATATAGATTTTCTTTGATTAAGGAGGATTCACAGGGTTTGAACCATTGACATGTATTATTCTTAAAATTCGATGCTAAGTATTCTATACTTCACTACTCAAAAACTGTAAGTGGTTAATCAATATATTTTTTATGATTTATTATTTTAGATTCTAGAATTGGAAATCATAACCTAAATACTAAGTATTTAAATACTATGACAATATATATACATATATATATATCCTACGGAGTTTTACAAGGTTTCGAAATGAATTTAAACCATAGTTTTTCTATCGGTTAATACTTATAATGAAAAATGATATTATAAGCCTAAGTGATTGAAATATCGGTGATAAGAGAAGGTTTGACTATAGTTTGGAAAATAATACTAACTAGGTTAGTGGTATTATAATTAGTAATCAAATCAAAAGAGAAGGAATTTTTTATAATTTAAATATTATGCTAACAGTAATGTTTTGACCTAAAATTCTTAAACAATGAACATCAAAACTGACTATAACATCGTAGGAAAATAATTACAGCTTCCTTTTCCATAGTAATATAAAATAGTTATCATTAAAATTTTGTAGATACTCATCATAATTTATAAACAAAATACAGATATAAAATTAAATCACAGATAAATGACAAACAATTAGAAACTGGATAATTTGCATAAGGGGGACAAACACCCAAAGGAGACTGTTCCACCCAACCGTCTCTTGAAGCAGCCAAGATTACTTGCTTGCGACCCCTAAGTCTGTTCACTGAACAACTAAGACATACATTAGCAACTTAGCACGCAATAGTAGACTTAACTCAACAATTTCACTTTAGCTATCCCCTCATCGAATTCCTTATGTGCCTAAATTTTCAGTTCGTACTAGTCACAAGGTTCATTCACTTGAAAAAAAATGTGGTGAGCCTCTTGCTCAATTCAATGGTATCTACAAGATTGCCTAGGTCATTGGGTCAGTTTTGAAAATAAATGAGCTACCTACCACGGGGAATTCACTTAGTGAACCTGTCACATAACACGTGTGATCAAAGGATATTAAAGAATACCCTTAATTCCCAAATATATTGACCCAAACTCTTTCTGTTGAAACCCCCTCCCAATACTTAAAAACTCCTCCCCACCCATTTTTATACTTCAATCCTTATAAACCACCCTATCCACCCCCACCTTAAACTCCTCATCCCCCTGATACCTGCAATATATTGGTTCAATTTTTGATAATTTTAAAACCCACAATATGAACTAATGTGATAGTATATTGGTCAACAAGTGAATCCCCCATGCTACCTACTCAGTCCCCCCTCTCATGGAACATGACCACAATTTTAGGGATTTTGCTTCCTACAACAACTAGAAAGTGAAATGCTAGTGCTGCCACTTGTTAACCAGCCTTTTACAGATGCCCATTCCTCCTAGTGGGTCAATGAAAAATATTTCAACAATCTCCTTTTAATAGGTGTCTCTTTTATTTAATTATTAAAATAAATAAATATTCAATTACAGTCATCGTTGACCAACTTGGTTATAAAAAATTTACAATAATTTTAACGTAATGTTTTCTCAGATAAATAAAAAATGTTTATTTTTTAGTTATAGGTGGGTTACAAACACCCCCCCTTAAGTTCAACATCATCCTCGATGTTGCTTAATTTTATTTTGAATATTCTTGGAACAGAGTTGGATATGCCTCCCGCATACGACTCTCCAATTCCCAGGTTGCTTCATTTAGATTGATGTGTTCCATTGCACCTTTACCTATCCAATGGTGTGATTCCAGAGAATATTGTTCGGTTCCACTTGAAAATATCCTTCGGTTTCTACCTAAATAACATTCCATTCGATCGCATGAGTAGAATCATGCACATACTTTTTCAATATGGAAATATGAAAGACATTATGTATTCTAAGGTTAGGTGGCAAGACTAACCGATATGTCACTGGCCCTACTCTTACCAATATTTCGAATGGTCCACAATACATGGGTGCTAATTTATCATAGTTCCCCAACTTAAAGGAGCTCTTTCTAGGTTTTACCTTAACAAATACATGCTCACCTACTTGGAATTATTTCTGAGTTCTTTTAAGGTCTGCATGACTATTTTGTCTGTCCTGAGCAATTTTCAAATTACTTTGTACCTGTTTCAATGTTAGTTCTAGTTCTTTTAACAAGTCATGTCCTAACATCAATCTATCAACTGGATTACTCCATGTAATGGGAGTATTACATTTCCTACCATATAATATTTCAAAAGTACTAAGTTTAGCTGAAGCTTGATAATGATTATTATAGGCAAATTCAACTAAATGCAAATAATCTTCCCATTTCTTGGGATACTCTATAATGTACATTCGTAACATGTCTGCTAGTACTTGATTGACTCTTTCCATTTCTCCATCCATTTGCTGATGATAAGCAGTACTGAAATTCAATTTAGTATCTAGTCCTTTAAATAATGACTTTCAAAAATTACCAGTAAACTTAGGATCTCTATCAGAAATTATTACCTTTGGAATTCTGTGCAACCGAAAAATTTCCTTCATAAAGATGTCAGCAATGTTAGTAGCTTTATGAATTGTTTTGACAAGTATAAAGTGTGTTTCCTTTCTTGTTTTGTCTATTACTACCATTATTGAATCATTTTGTTTCTGATTTTTAAGCAAACCAGTTATTAAATCAAGACTGGTGACTTCCTATTTACGATTTGGAATTGGTAATGGTTGTAAAAGACTTGATGGGCATTGATGCTCAGCTTTAAATTGCTGACATTATATACACCTAGCTATATATTCAGCAACTTCGTTCTTCATATTAGGAAAAAAATACTATTTTCTCAAGGTTGTTATCATATTTTGATACTCCGGATGTCTGAAATAAGGACTCTTATGTACTTCATTTAAAATCAACAATTTATTTTCTGGTATGTTAGGCACATAAAGTCTGTTTTTATATAGCATTAAGCCTTTTTCATTTAAAGTATAATCTATTTTTACATTTTCAGATCCATTCTGAGTTACTTTTTCTTTTAGATTTTGGTATTCCTTTTCCAATTTTACCCCTTCTTCCAACTTATCATCTAATTCTCTTTTGTAACTTCTAAGGGCAGTTATAAAATTGGTTATTGCATTTCTACTTAAGCCATCGGACACTTTATTTTCCTTTCCTTTGATGTGTTTGATGTCAAAATCATATTCTCTAAGGAAAGCTAACCATCTAGCTTGCCTTGCGTTCATATTTTGTTGATCAAACTAATACTTCAAGCTTATGTTATCAGACATTAACAAGAATATTTTACCAATGAAATGATGGCGCCACATTTTAGAGCATGATTTATGGAAGCCAGCTCTAAGTCATTAGTTGCATAATTATTTTCATGTGTATTTAGCTTCCTTGATTCATAAGATATTACATGACCTTCTTGTGTTAATACTCCACCCAAGCCTTCATTGCATGCATCAGTTCATACAACGAAATCCTTGTTTGGATTTGTTAATTTTAACACAAGAGCAAAAGTTAACAATTCTTTTAATTTGCTAAATCTTTCTTCACACTTTTGATCCCATACGAATATTTTTCCCATTTTGTTCAAAGATGTTATGGGATTCATGATCTTCGAGAATCATTCAATGAATATCCAATTATAACCATTAATTCTCATTAATGATCGCATGTATGTTACATATTTGTGAACATGCCAATCAATTATTGCTTTTGTCTTATCCGGTCTAGTGATATTCTTTCTTTAGATATCATGTTCCCTAGATACTATATCTTATCTTTATAAAATTTTCATTTAGTGAATTTAGCATACAGTTTATGTTCTCTTAGAACCTATAGTATTATCTGCAAGTGTTCATCATGTCCTTTTTTCGTTTTCGAATAAATTAATATGTCATCTATGAAGATGACTACAAATTTATCTAAGTATTTGTTTAAGACACTTTTCATTAAACACATAAAATTTGTTGGAGCATTTGTTATCCGAAAGGGAATAACCACAAACTCATAGTTCTCGTATCTAGTTTTGAAAGCGGTCTTAAAAATATCTTTGTCTTTAATTCTGAGTTGATGATATCCATATCTCAAGTCTATTTTTGAAAATATTGTCGCTCTGTGTATCTTATCAAACAGATCATATATGCAGGACATAAGATATCTATTTTAAGTTGTCATTTTGTTCAGTTGACGGTAGTCTATACATAGACGTAATGTAGCGTCTTTCTTTTTAACAAATAAGACAGGTGTTCCCCAAGGGGATACACTTGGTATTACATCATTTTTGTCTATCATTTCTTGTAATTGTAATTTTAATTCATCAATTTCTAAAATGTTCATTCGATAAGGATATTTTGAGTTAGGTATAACTCCTGGTACTAATTCAATCGTAAAATCCATATCTATCTTTGGAGGTAATCCTAGAATTTCTTCCGGGAAAGCATCTAAGAAATCTTGTAGGATTGGAATATCATTGAATTTCATATTATCTTATTTATCCATGTGTTGGTTACTTGTTATATGTACAAAAAAGACTTTACAACCTTTCCCTACAACCTTTTTCATTTGTAATGCTAAGATTTGTCTAACCGAAACTTTCCTAGGTATTCGTTTGACTGTAATTCTTTCTCCTTTATCATTTAGACAAGTAAAAATTTTCTGGAAACAATTTAAAACTACTTGATGCTTTTCGAGCCAATCCATACCTATTAGAAAATCATAAGATCCTAACAACAATACATTTAAATTTACTTGAGTTTTGAACTAACTCATAAATAAGTCATAGTTTTCAACATTACTAACTACTTTCCTTTTTGTCCATGCAGCTAACTAGACCAGCCAAGACTTTTCAAACTTTTTCAAAGGTAAATTACATTTTCCTACTATGCTAGGTGACACATATCTTAAACTAGCACCTGGGTCAATCAAAATAGAAACAGGCTGGTTTTGTATCATATCTTGTACTTCCACCATGGAGGTTTGATGACCATCCTACAAATTTTCCAAGGTTGCATTTATTCTGGCCATTTGATTTGCTACATCTCCAACTATTTCCTCTTTCTAAATTGTATGCACATTGTTGTAGTTCCTCCTTCTGTTAGGACAATCCTTTGCATAGTGAGGTCCCTGGCATTGCCAAACACTTTACAGGTACCTTATGTCCATTATTTTTAACATAATTATTAGAAATGTATCTATATTTTGGTGCTGTGATGTTTTGTTGTATTTTACCTTTAAAATATGTTCCTTGATAGTTATTCTTAGAAAAATTTCGAGAGTTTTTTCTAAAAATTTTATTAGGATTAATTTTTATTTTTATTTTTTTTATCAAAGTTACTTGTTCTCTTATTCTTCTAGTTAGGCATGTTTTCTCTCTTCTTAGTCTGTTCGTAACAGAAGATGGTTTTTCTCATTACCTCTTCAAGGGTATTTGGATTATCAAGTTCAATTTTGTCCTTGAAGCTAGTGGGAAGACATCTTAGAAACCTTTGTATTGTAGGATTTTCGTCAATTATATATGGTACATATATTAGTAAACTTGAAAATTTTCTACTTAAGTCTTTCCTTGACATTGAACCTAGTTTCAGTTCATAAAATTCTTTAACTCTTTATTCATAATACTGCTCAGATAAAAACTCCATTTTAAATTACTTTTTAAAGACTCCCTAGGATAAATAATTTTCCTTGAGGTTTTTGACTCTTTTTATAATCTTCCACCAAATGTCAGCTTTTCTGGTTAGGATGTAGATAGCCATCCGAGATTTCAGTCCATCGGTGTAGTTATGAATATGAAAGTACATTTCCATCCTTGATAACCAAGCCTTGACTTTTTCACCCTTTTTCACTTCCCCGTTAAACATGGTAGGTTTTATGTTTTTAAATTCCCCTGAGATTTTATCATAAGGTTTATACTTCCTTTCTCTAGGTCTATGGTCACTTTCACTACTTTCACTTGTTTATTTATACCTTCCTCTATGCGACCTTGTGTTAACTCCTGAAAAAGATTCACTATCAAAAAATTTTAATTTCTTACTCTTTTGTTTTTCTGATACTGTTTCAGAATCAGTTTCATACGCATTTCTTTATCTTTCCCTCTGTTGTGTATTTTGTCTAGTAAAAGTTGATTTAGTTCAAAAATTCTTTCACTATCTACTTTCACAATGTGTAGTTCATATTTTAATTCTTTCATTGATTGAAGTAACTTTAAGGGTTGATTATTTAATTTCACATAACTGTTGTCTATATTATTGTGATGGGATCCGTTTTCAACAAATGCTTCAACTCCTTCCATTTACTGCAAAATACACTTTTATATTTCTGTATAGAAATAGTTTTAAAATATGATTAGTAATTTTGTTTCATGTTTGCATGTGAGAGAGCCAATCAGGCCTAGTGTCTGGAACTTGCTCTGATACCACATGTAACATCTCCAAATTTACATAAAATAAAAATAAAAGGAATTATATATGCCAATCTCTAAATTTCTAGGAAGATAAATCCATAAGATGTTAAATTTTACGTTTTATCAGTTGTGACAACCAATAAAATGTGTCTTAGGTTTGACTACAAGATATGAAGGATACAATAGACTCATATGACCTTCAAAAATATGTTTAATGTTCTACACAAATTTTCCTTTTTGCGACAACATTTTTATTTAACATAATGTTATAATGTCACTACTTACTTGTTGTTAATGTTACTTTTATTTTATGTCAGCCAAATTTGTTGTGGATGTTGTTTATGTTCTTTTCAGCCTTTGGCCCTACCTATATGTTATGGAAAGGGGTTACAGGTCTTACTTATATTTGTACGGATAACACAAAACCTATGTATCCTTGTGCATGTGTTGATTACGAAGATCTTACAACCACCTAGATAATAAAAATCCTAATCTAGGTATACAAATTAATATTAATTAAAGTCTAACTACTTTGTCCTAGGGAAAGCTAGCTTACCTTAGACATAAAATACAAGCATAAAAAGTGTTATGGTCTCGACCAATGAAATGGTAGTGGAACTATATGGAAATGGTGATGAGATTTTGCTAGAGTGCTGCATTAAAATGATCATGTGAATGTTTACAGATTATAGATTGAAACAATTATTTGTCAACTCATAAACCCTAGGGTTTAATGAGCCTCAAAAAACGATGTTTGTCTTGTCGTTGTTATTTGGCATTTGCACTGTTCTTTTGGTTCTTTGGATTGCTTCGACCATCCTCTGTATGCATTGTTATGTATTTTCATGGTGTAACCGCTAGTGGAGGATCCGAGGTGCTCGATCGTCTGCACCCTTCAACCTTGTCTAAATAAATGATGCTTGTTTCGGTGGCTCTGGTTATACGTTAGTGACTAGATTCTTGTTGTGGAGATCGACCTTGATAAAATTTTGAAGGTGTAAGTCCTTTCTCTAGTCTTGAATTTATCATTGTTCTACTGTCAACTACTTTTATGTTTCATATAATGATCTCTTTCATGTTTATGTGCAGAGGCTCTTGAGGATGGGTTGTTGCACTTAGCTTCTGGATGGATGATGTATGTTTAAATAGTTACATCCTGGGTAAGACCTGTTACCTCTCTTTTCCATGGCTCCATGACTTGTGGCACCATGGCTTGACCCGCTTTTTCATGGCATGGACTAGGAATCCACCTCTGCGTTTGTCTTTTGTGCCATGAAAGTGGTAATTTTATTTCATATAGCCATGAGGAATTTACATTTGAAAATGTAAGGGAAAACTCTTCGATCGTGGAGTCGAAGTGACTGTGCAATGTTTGTTAGGTGTAATTAGTGATGGGGTTTACATTTTTTTTAATGGTGTGTTTGAATAGTCCTATGGGTGTCTTTCCAAAATGTAAATATGTGCTTTCCTTAAAAATAAACCTGTGAGGGATTTTTATTATGTATTTACACAATCATGTTTCATTTAACATATTTGTAGCTTCGTTTTTCTATAAAAAACTATTTACGGTGATGAGGCCATTACCTTGTTTTGTTTTTATTTGAGAAAGGGTCATGAGGCCACTTTCAAGTTGATATAAGGTTTAAGTTTCATGCTAATAATTATTTAATGGAACTCGTAAGGCTGTTGTGATTTCTTCTGTAAGTTTATGTTTAAAATGTAGATAAAAATACTAAGATGGCCTTCATCCTCCAACCATAGTTATGTCTTGTCGATGATTTCAATTTAGTATTTCGAGTTTAAAGTAAAAAACTTGTATTGGGCTAGGTTGTAAATCCTTTATAATGTAGCTCTGATTTAAATTAGTGAAAACCGTCGTCATGATTCAATCTCTAAACCTAGATGTTTACAACTCTGTTATTGAGGCTTAGTTTATAGTAACCATAACTAGGGTTTTAGGTCGCAATGCCATAGTATTAATAGTTCCGTTAAGGATTCGAGTTATATAATTTTTGAAAACAAGGTTAGGCCGTAAGGATGTTAAGAGATTCTTTGTCTGGTTGTGGTTTAACATTTGATATTTTTGATATTCTTGTAGTAATATAGATGTCCTTCAATTAACAAGGGTTCATAGGATTCAAACCATTGACATGTATTGTTCTTAAAATTTGATGCTAAGTATTCTATAATTCACTGCTGAAAAACGATAAGTGGTTAATCAATATATTTGTTATTATTTATTCTTTTAGACTCTAGACTTGGAAATCATAACCCAGATACTAATTATTTAAATACTATGACTATATATATTTATATATAAATACTATGACTATATATATATCCTACAAAATTTTACAAGGTTTTGAAATTATTTTAAACCATAGTTTTTCTATTGGTAAATACTAATAATGAAAAATGATATTATAAACTTAATTGATTGAAATATCGACGATAAGAGAAGGTTTCACTATACTTTGAAAAAATAATACTAACTAGGTTAGCGATATTATAATTAGTAATCAAATAAAAAGAGAAGGAATTTTATAATTTAAATATTATCCTAACATTAATGTTTTGACCTAAATTCGTGAAACAATGAACATCAAAACTGACTGTAACATCATAGGAAAATAATTATAGCTTCCTTTTTCAGAGTAATACATAAAAATTATCATTAAACTTCTGTAGATACCAAGCATACTTCATAAACAAAATACATATATATAATTAAATCATAAGTAAATAAAAAACGGTTAGAACCTTGATAATTTGCATAAGGGGGGGAAATACCCAAAGAAGACTATTCCACCCAATCATCTCCTGAAACAACCAAGATTACTTTCTTAGGACCCCCGAGCATGTTCACTGAACCACTAGCATGAATATTACTGCATAATAGCACTGACATAACTTGGTGCAACTTAACACTCAATAGTATACTTAACTCAACAATTCCACTTTAGCTATCCCCTCATTGAATTCCTTGTGTTCCTAACTTTTCAGTTTGCAGCAACCACAAGGTTCATTCACTTGAAAAAGAATGTAGTCAGCCTCCTGCTCAATTCGATGGTATTATTAATATTTCCTAGGTCTCTGGGTCAGTTTTGAAAATAAATGAGCCACCTGCTCAGTTCCCCCTCTCAGAGAACATGACCACAATTTTAGAGATTTTTCTTCCTACAATAGCTAGAAAGTGAAATTCTAGTGCTACCACTTGTCAACCAGCCTTCTATAGTCGCTCATTCCTCCTAGTGGGTCAATGAATACTCTTTCAACAGTCTCCTTTGGATATGTGTCTCTTCTATTTAATTATTAAAATAAATAAATATTCAATTACAGTCATCCTTGACCAACTTGGTCATAAGAACTTTACAATAATTTTAACATAATATTTTCTCAGATAAATAAAAAATGTTTATTTTTCAGTTCTTGGTGGGTTACACAAAGGATAATACATGCTTATCTGGTAGAAATTAAATGCTTCATCAAAAACTTTTGTTTAATTTTTTTGGTGAATATTTAAATTTACAAAGTTAAGTTTTCTATTAAACATAGACAGCTATATTTTTTTAATAAACAAGCTTAGTTAATAAAGTGTACCTCCAATGTGTCCTCCTTACATAGTTTATATATGTGCCAACCATAAGGTAAAATGGGCCTTTCTTTTTTTACCAATTTACTTACCTTATTTACATATATATATTTGCATATCCTTTAATTACATTATATGGACATTTCCCTTGGATATCCTTTAATTACATTATAAGGACAAGTCCATAAACTATGAAGTAGTTTATATAAGTATATTAACATTATACTTCTTACTTTATTTTTTATTTTTTATGTCCTCTTTTTGTAATGCTATCTTGTAATTTATGCATTGAGTATAAGTATAAGATATGTCATTTTTACAAAGTCATAAATAAGGGTGCATTGAGTATAAAGGTAATATAAGTCATTTTTAAAAACAAGTGTTGTTTTATGGCAACCTAGTTCATCTCTAAATAATAAAAGTTAAATAACTAAGTTGTTTTATTTTTGGAATGCTAAATTGTAGTTATGTTTTGGCATTGACACTCATGTAATACTCATTATAAAATTCAGTGTGAAATAAAGATTCAATATAAGTAAATGTAAATTTAGATACATATTTAAAGCACATTAACTATTTTATGATTTTTATTCATTTTAATAATATATTATTTTTAAGAGTGATGTAATAAACTATGGTAAATAAATTTATATATTAGAAAAACGAGTAAAAAAGATGATAGCTTATTTATGATAACTTTAAAGCTTGTTTTTATGATAATATAGAAATTATTTAATATAACAAATTAAAAAGAAAATAAATATTTTTTTTAGATAATTTTTTAGTAGTTTATTTTAACATATTATTTTTTATAACATGTTGTGAAATTGTTCTTTTAATCTAAATTATCTTGAGTTATATAATAATATACTAGATTTTAATTATACATCATTTATATACATGTAAGTAATAGTTAAACAATTTTAAATATTAAATATTAAAAATATATATCATTGAGAAAAATATATTGATTTAAAAAAATAACAATTTATAAAAATAATAGCTTATTTATATTAATTTGGAATCTAGAATGTATGAGAGTTTATTATACATATTATTTTTATAACATGTTGTACAATTGGAATTGTTTTTTTATAACCTAAATTATCTTTACTTAAATTCCTAGAAATATTACTAATAAAATTAACTTCCTAAAAAATTACTAATAAAATATTTTTTTAATGAATATTACAATATAGATCACGTTGTTTTTCTTGCCTTTATTTAGATCATCTCTAGCTAAAACTTACCAATGGAAATTGAGATATTTTATAAATTCAGATGGGTTGTGTGAATTTTATAAGCCCTCACAACCCATGCAATGCAATTTGAGGTGAATATGCCCTTTAAAACATGGCATTCAATTTTTGTAACTATTCCTTTATTACAAATTTTTTTTTATGAGAAAAATAGTAAATTTCAATAAAAACTATATATATTATTATATTTGGTTTAAAGTCTAAATTATTAATTATTTAAAATTATTTATTATATTATTTTTTTAGAAGAAAAAATGGATTTGGAAATAGGATTAAAAAAGAGAGTCTTTACAATAATTGCTACACAAAATATAAATTCATACATGAGAATGTTGTATTATTTTCCCATTCACTCATAGTCTAACCATGTATATTTTATAATATGTTTTTCAAAATAAAATATGTATAGATATATAAAAGGTGGATTTTATAATATGAAATATACATTTACAAGAGTGATGTTACCATTAACTTTGTTTTAAAGTTGATTTAATTAAAGTATAAAATAATTCAAATGTTATAGAATATTTTGGCATTTTTAAGTTTATTCTTGTCTTTGAAATTTTGTTGAAATTATATAGGAGATGAATTCATTTATATGATAAAACCAACAAATTAAATAATATAAAATAACAATTAGAATTTGTCTTCCTAAAAATAACTCCAAGAAATAAAAGAATATAAAAACTTAAAACCACTTAAAGTATTATGCCCAAAATGCAATTACAAATTAATAAAAAAACTCAATAAATAAAACAATCACCATAACCACAGTATTTCCTAGTTACAAATAAAACAAAAATCTCATTTTCTTAAACTTCAATTTAAATATTTGATGATGATGGTTAATGTCCACTCAAACCAAAACTTTCCTTTATCAGACCTAAAGAAACTAATTATTTAGTTTGTTTTAAAATTGTACTCCTATACTTAAATTGTTTGTAAAAAAAGCTCACTATAATTTTAAAATATATTATATAATCAATATTTTTATTTTATTAATATTATTTACAGTTAAATATAAAAAATCTACTTACATAATATTTTTCTTAAATATAATATAAAAAAACTAAATATAAATTTACTTTTATAAAATATTAAACTAACACTTCCTTTCATTATAAAAATGAAAGTCACAAAATAATTCTAAATAATATATTATAATTAAATTTCTTAAATTTAACTTCCTTTAACTTTTTATGTTAAAAGAGCTTTTTTTTCAATTAAAACTTAAAAAAAAACACTTATTTTAATTTTAAATATGTAAAAACACTTTATAAAATATATTAAAAAAAATTATAAAATAAATAAATAAAATATAAAAAGTACAATAAAAAGGTATATTAAAAAAACAATTATATAAAATACAACTTGCCAAGCAGTCGGCCCTTAAAAAAATTCCTGATGCTTAAAAATATATTGTTTTGCATTTTGTATATTTGAATAAAATATAATATACAAGAATTTGAAAATTAAATATGGAGAGAGAATTTAATATATATATTAATTCTTAGAGTTGGTTGAGATTAATCATATAGGTAATGGTTTTACATTACAAATAAATGTAAAATAAAACTTCTACATACATAATATTATTTATAGTGTTTATTTATATAGAGAGTATCCATATTGGTGTGTTGGTTGAGTTTATTGGTAATGTGTTTGTATGGAATTAAGTGTATAATAAGTTAAAAAAAAGGTTAATTAAGTGGTTTATTTAAAGTTTATTCTATATTTTATTTATTGTACTATTTTGTTTTGTCAAAACATAAACAAAAATATTCATGGCATCTACAGATATAGATAACAAGGAAACGTGAAAGTTTTATTTCCTTTAAATCTAGAAAGGTATCAAATCAGCATGAACCCCCTCAGAGATAGACTCAACATCATAACAAAAACCATATTGGTGAAATGATAAGAGAAGAGCCAAATCTGGTTTAAAACTTGATAAATTCCCAAGAGGAAGAAAATGAGGTACACCGAATATGAGTAGCCTCATGGAAACGTCAATGAAAAGACAATTCAATTCAAATAAATTGGAAGTGTTCCTTCATTCTCTCCTTGTTGCACAATCCACATGTTGAACTAATAGTGCCCATTTTGTGAAATCTACTCTTGAGAGTATTCTTAATGAAGTAATAACCAACCGCTAACTCTATGTTTAAGGAAGCATGTCCATTTCAAATTGATTAATATTTTCATAGAAATCACTCTTCCAAGTCACGAACCCTCGAAATTATATTTAACTAGGTCCCTATGTGAGGGGAGTGGCATAACAAAATTTAAATGTCCTTCCTATCATATAAATAAGTAGGATTTCTACTATGCCATCTCAAATCATTTCAAATAGGAAATTCCTCCCTATAAACATATCTATAGAATAATAAGAAAAATAACTTCTTTCATGTATACAAATATTTTGAGAAAGGTTAAGAGTCCTCCACATGTTCCAAGAATAAGTCTTTGAATCCTATACAATCTCCAAATCAAACCTTGGGTAATGGGAATGTCTAGATTGTTTAAGAGGTTAAATCCCAAACATCTAGAGAACCCTAAAACTACCAAATGAGAAACCCATATATTGTCTACCATTTCAATAACATTCTCTTAAGAAAAATTTAATGTGGGATCACAAAGTTCTTTGATTTACAAGTAATGTCACAAACTTAAAAGGGCCTTTAGTCTCTCCAATATGATGATCATGTTGAAGTTGGTGATGGATTAAGACCTACCAATGAGGAAACCTTTTAATTGAATGTATTTTCCACTTTTGTTATGAGGGACACTCCTTGGTACAAATATCCAAACCCAACAAAGGATTTGTTGTTCCCCACCTTGCTTGTCCAGAGAAAAACCAAAAACAAATGTTCTAAACATTTATAATTTCATATGGAAAGAAATAAACCATAGAAATAATACAAATGACCTACCACTAAGGTTTTATCCATTAATGTTCTCAATAAGGGGCATGCCAAGAAGATACCAAGCCATCCTTTCCAAATATTCTCATTAGCTACTATACAATTCCAATATGAACCAAAAATTGTATCCTAAAGGATATTCCAAATGTAACACCCCTAGCCTAAGCCCCTAATCTAATTGGTTCCAAATGTAATTATTCACTATGAATGCCTAAAAGGATAATTTTTTTATTTTATTTTGTAACTATAAATATTAAAATCTACAAATGACTGTGATGAGGTGGTACACTGAAGACATTAGGGACCCAGGTATTCACCATAGGTTTCTCACACACCTAAAAAATTGTAATTAAAAAAAATGTACATGCATTTAACTAGAAATATTCATACAAATTTTATCAAACAATTCTACTCATGAGTTAATTAATGATGCTTATGTAAGTTACTTATAGCATTTTGTTTCCTATGTCAAGTTTTTCCAGCTGCGGTAATGATGAAGTCTAACTGCTGCGTACAACCACACTTGAAGGATATTTTTTACAGTTTCTTGCTTTGGTTTATATTATAGTTACTAGGGATTTACTAGACCCAACGATTGGGAGACTATACATAGTCTTAATCCCACCTTGCAATGTAATAAGGGTTATGTGGCCATGAGCCTTACCATAGTCCTAAACGCATGGTATAAGGTGTTGTAAAGGACTTGGTCCTAATGGCGCAAAGGGTGTAAATATTGAACATGGATTTGACATGGTTTAAACCATAGTTTGCAATTTTCATATATTAAGAGATGTCATTGGTTTATATTGCAATGGGTTTTAGTATAGTTTACAAAGTTCGAAAAAAATGATTGACAAGCCATCATTAGTTCTGGATGAGGGTTTAAAAGTGTTGTACTTGAGTTGACTTGCCTTAAAAGCATGTCTTGACTATGAGTTGACATCGCAGCTAGGCTTCCACGTTGGCTTTGAGATCTCATCTTGGTCATCCATTTGTAAGGTTCTTCAATTAGGGTTTTGCAAGAGTTTAATGTTTTCCTTTTTGTTCAAATCCCGAGTTCTTGTTTGTTTCATCCGTAAGAGGGAGAGAGCCGAGATCTCCTCTATAAATGGCGAAATGTTGGGTTTCTTGGTGTGACCGCTGCTATGGTTTGATGGAAATTTAATTGGGTTATTTACAAGGTATTTTGTGCTTGTTCATGGTGTCATGGTTGTGTGCAACTCCTTTCTTCGCTCAGGCATCAATTACATTTCATCACTACCCTTCACCAGGTACACTTATTTTAACACTGCAAATGTTTTAACCTGAAGATTATTTTTAATGGATTAATTTTAACTTACCCTACAACATTGGTTTGTGCAAGAAAAGGAGGAATGGGGGTCTTCCCATAGGAGCTGACCCCTGGCCTCTCTACAACTTGCATAAGGTAAAATTAACAGTGTTTATATTTATGTTCAATCTTGTTTACAAGTTTTAATAAAAAAATTTGACTGCCACTAATGCCTTTGTTCGAGGTTAGGAGAAATGGTGAGGAAGGGCACAGGGTCACATCCTCTCAGGTCTACATCTTAGAACACCTAGGTAAAGAAACAAAAACCCTAGCTATGGTTTTCATACTGTACAAATAATAAATTTGATCAACGTTGTTAATATTTATTGTGGTTTGTCATAGGTATTAGAACCTTAGCAAAATGGGCCAAGTGGAGGAAAAACCATTCTATCTCTATACAAGATAAGTGTTGTGTGTGTTTGTTCAAAACCCACGGGGTTTACCCTCTATTTTACTGATGGATTTATAGCCTTTCTTCTTTGTATTGATTTTAAGTGCATTAAGGTTTAATTTTAGTGCTTGCGTGGGTACTGTGTGTACCAACATGGATGGTCTTACCACCACTTTGCTTACTCTGTAATTGAATTTTATTTAAGGTTTCAAAATGAAGGTGGAAGTTAAACTATCATAGATGGTCTTATAGCCACAACCTATATTCATACATTGTGTTGATATTTTTTACTGTATAAATAAATGGAATGACCCTTAGGATCTCTACTGTGAAATACTTTGTAGTTGTACTTGTATACTCTTTTGAGTTATTTACGAGTTTCCATCCTTCAATGGTCTTACGTCCATGAATATGTTTTGATAAAACCATTTTAAAATTATATCTTAGTTTTGTTTGCAATGGGAGTATGTAGTAATAATAATAAGAATGTTATTACTAACCCATATGAGGGTTTAGTGTTTTTATGCAGCCCAAGTTAGCTACTATATAAAATTCTTGTGTTAAAATTTTCTATAACGATCGAAGCCATCAAAATGGCCTTACGGCCATAGTATTTAACTTGTTATTGTTTAAATTAACATATGACCCATAGGTTCTTGTGTTTTTTGTGGAGTATTTTTACTCGGGGTAATATTTAGGGGTGAAATTTTTCCATTATTTTTGTGGTTTTTTTCAAAAAATAAATTCGCTATTTGGTCATTTTTAGTGTCTAATATTGCATGTGTTTACATAAAATATATTTTTTCTTATCATAATAATTGCCAAAACTTACACATTTCAGTGTTAATTTTATGTTTTATATTTAATATTTGCCTACCTATCTATAAACATGTTTTTTTTAATCCAAAACAATTGCCTAGAATACTATACTTAAGTGTAATACTAGAATCCTTAAAAAACACCCTGGTTTTAATTATTGAAATCGTGGTTTACAAGATAGTATGCACACATGCAAATTGTTTTGGATTTATTGATATGCTTACTGTATTGCATTAATGCTCGATGACCATCGTAGATGGGCTTACTACTGGTCTTTGGAAATGGAATACTTGTTTTTGCAATTTTTTTACACTTGTAATGTGGATTACTTTGTATGTTTTTAATTCTGGTTAAATGATTGTTAGCATTAGATCCGTAAAGGATTTGGTTGGATAAGTTATATGTTAGGTATAAATATCTCGTATGGGACTGTTTGTATAATATCTATACTATATGTAAATATCTCTACGACTATAGATGAATGGGATTCATGGATCAATAGTTAGCTAGACTATAAATCATAAATATTTGTATATATGTCTTGTTAGTATATAAATAATTTAATCCTAGTTTATTTAATTAGTTTTCCTTGATTTCGATCTGATTGTAAATCATTTAATATTTCAATATATTAACTTTAACTATTATAATAAAAAATTAACCAGGTCTACTGCATGAGAAAGAACATATATAATTCATCAATATATAATCATTTAAGGAAAGACTTTGATTCTACAACATATAAAATCATTTAGAAAACCGTAACTCGGGTATAGATTCGTGGTCTAAGAAAATTTCATAAATAGAATTAATCATTCATAGATATATACGAAAACATAAAAAATATTTAGGATTGATACATAAAGAATATCTAATCAATACATGTTAGATAATTGTGCATTGACATTAAGTAAAACATATCTGCTAATGAATATATCGGCATATCCAGATCTAGAATAAATAGCCTACTATAGTTAAAACATAGAGTGAGAACCTGGAACCACTACTGGGAAAATAGAAATGGAATATCTATTCCTCCCAACCAACTTCTAGAGCATCCAAGTTACTTTCTATAGAACCCCCGAGCATGTTCGTTGAACCACAAGAAATAAATCCACTTAATGTGCCATCTCTTACATTATCAGATTCAATCCACATCTAATGTTAGCCTCATGATTTCTAATGAACATACTAATAGATAGTATTTTTCCTCGGACTTAGTTATTTATAAGCCTCCTTCTCTTTACCACTCAACTAGGAGTTTTGACCTGATTTTATGGAAGATGCCTCCTGCACCATCCGTTCTCACTCAATAGATTCAACCACTTGTCTTTTCTTCTTGTGTTTCAACAAACACTCTTCAGTAACTATTCTACTTATGTAATGTCCCCAGGTGCATGGTATAATTTTTTTATTTTTATTTTTTTTTTTGTACAAAATTTCTGGTAGCATCAGACACCTATCTTGATAGGTATGAAACATAATCAAATCATGCAATAAAACTTTAATGCTGGTCCCTTGCGCTCTACAATATGAAATACCTTGGAAAAATAATAACATGCCTGCTAAGGTTAAAAGCACAATTTCTACTCCCAATTTTGAATGATAATATCTCTAGACCGTAAAAAGACTTAGCACAAAGAGTAGATTATAAATGCTATTTGGTTAGACAATGTTGTCAACATCACCCATACTTCTTACAAGTTTACTTCCAACATAAGATAGGTATACTTTGAGATTGGCCTAGTTATAAGATAGAGAAGTTCATGTTATGACACTTTATGAAGGTAAGTGTCTTCACTGGAAAAGATACAATATGATAGATAAATATGTCTACCCTTGTGTCTCAAATTCAACAGTTTTGGGGGGCGTTTTATATCTTTCTTGACAAAGGAAAATCAAGAAATAAGTCCTGGTGTTTAAAAGCAGTTACAAGATATTTGCTTCATCTTATTCTAACATTAAATATCTCTAGTAATTTTTCCAATCTCTATCGAAATTCCAATAACCTTGAAGAATTCCACGCAGGACCTTTGAAATTTGTTAAATACTCTTCTGCAGTTTAAACAAATTAAGAACCAGTGTAGTCTTGCTGAACAAACATTATCTTTATCAACCCCGCCCCTGTTGTATAAGTTTTCATTTCAAGCAATGGAAAAGGAAGGTCAATAAGTGCTTAATGATTATAGTCACATTAGTTATCCTGCACAAGGGAGAAGAAAAACCTGCACCTTGTGACAGATATCAATAAGAATTCAGGACCCATGATTTGAGCGCAAGTGCCACATATTATTAGGTTACAATAATACATGATTGTATTTCAGACATTAGGTTAGTTTCCATCACCTCAAAAAGGCGGTGAATTAGCCATCAGTATTTTTCACCAAAGAGAATTTCAAGATATAAATTTGGATAAGCTAAGGTTGACACTAAAACGCGTTGATACCAACATTCAGTCCAAGACACTAAAGTAACATCAAAATTAAGGACAACAATTTTATAATACGTAAAGATGTTAAGATAACTTACCCCTTCAAAAGGAAATCGCTCCATGTATCCGCAGCCTTGTGGATAAGATAAATGAATTAACTCTCAATTAAATCATTCAAGTAATTTCCTCAAGAATAAATCCCTTTAGGAGTTAACCTTCATTCAATACTTCCCCTTGTAAGACGTAAGAAAACATTTCCTTCCAATACTGATAGTGATATTAGTCCTAGACGTCATCCCATCACGTTTTGTTGTAAAATATTCTTTGCACAAACATTATAATTTAAAACTCTCCTTGGCTGTAAACGAGGGAGTTAATACATGTAAACTAGTTTAGCAAGTAGTTATACGTGTAAGGTACTTTGCTGTAGCTTTTAAAACATAATTCGATCATGTAGTTAATTGAAAACGTAAGGATTAAGTCCTTCGAGTGAAGAGCCAGGATTTATATAATAAAAATATTACCAGCAACGTCAGCTCTCGCCCAGGTGAGGAACTTCGGTCATTCATCCAATATATATACATGTAAACATTTTTAAAAGGAACCCCCAAAGTCACAGCGAATATACATTTCACATTTTAATAAAATGACAATGTTGCAAACAAAAGTTCAGTACACCATCAACACAGAAAATGCAAGGCAGAAAGAAACATTTAGACATTTACACAGGAGACGCCAATGTACGTGGTTCACCCTATCCGAGGGCTACGTCCACCAAAAATTTGCAAATCTTTTATTGCCTTAATCTTCAACAAGATTACAGATATGCAGCAGCTAGCTGCAATTTGTCTCCTCAATCTCTCTTCCATAGAAGATATTGTATATCACAGATCTGAACTCGACATTAATAAATGCAACACCCAAACTATTGGAGGATACGATTCCTTGAGCTCATTAAAGAGCAGAATAACTACAAGGAGTGTAGGGTTCTTTAAGCTATATATATATTTTTTTTAAAGCCAAAGAACTGAAAAGGGACAGAACGGTTTTTCAGAACAGATGAGATCTCCTTAAATTCTTTAAAAACAAAGAACAGTCCAAGCCAAAATAACTCTGCAGACACATAGGTCGCGCTGCAGCCTGCAGCAAGCCAACCAACCAAGGAGGAGGGCTCAGCATAGAACAATTTTATTTAACCTTGCTGCCATGGCTAGGAAACGAGACAAGTTTTTAATTTATCTAACTGTAGATAATAAATAGGTTTTTATTGATATAGACCGAAATCTGCCGGGTGATTTCTTCCCTTTCTATTTCTTACAACTTTGCTCTTCTTATTACTGTCCAGTGATTGCAAATTTATCTGCCATCACATTCGCTAGCTCAGTTACATCTGCTGTTACAAACATTGTATTTTGTGGAAATTATATCTATAAATCTGATTGCAGTGATTCCTTATCTAAAAGGTTACGATCTAGACATCTCCATGCTTGGTTTATCTCATAACCATAAAGCCGATTTGCCAGGATTCCGTATCTAAAAGAATACGAACTAAACATCACCGCGTTTCCATTTAATTTATAACTATATAACTGTTTTGAAGACATCTTATGTCTGAAGGAAAATACGGTCTAAACCACATTTGTGTTCTTTAATCGATTCATCACTATAAAACTGTTTTGAAAAGATCTAGTATCCTAAGGAATACTATCTAAACATCGCTGCATTTTTATTTATACCGTGAACAGTAAGTATAGACAGATTGCCTATCCAGATGGAAATGCGGTCTCTACCCTGTTGACACCTTGAAAATTTATAGATCTAGATCTATAACAGGTTCAGACTTTACTAAGCCACAGGTGGAGGCATGAGCGTGGAACCTCTGTGATGGGGTCTTTCGATGCCAGAGCACAGCAAACTGTCCAACGCCCACGGGTGCATAAAAAAAAGGGGCAGAGAGCTCTAACTAAATCCCAAACGCAATCCCGAGACTGCTGGTTGGATACCCAACAAGCCGTAACCAAACGGTGATCAACACGCAGTCTCCTCTGCAGTTCACCAAACCAAATGTACCTCGAGTACAGCTTGATACTTGATTTAGACAGAGGTAAGTTCAGAATTTGTCTGAATCGCTTCGGTTTCAAAGAAAGGCTTAAAATACCCAAACAACCATGGAATAAGGACCCCGATCAGCTAAAGTTTATCATGTGGGTCTAGGTCTCAACTACCAGATCGCAAACAATAAAAACTAAGAAACCAAACAAGGAAACAATGGCAGTGCATATCGTGAGAGAAAATTATAACAAGGATACCTTATAGATCCAAGGGAAGGTAACGCATATCACAATGCATACCTGAACCTTCCCGCTCAGTAGCTACCGTCTGTGCCTACCGTCCGCGCGCAGGGTGTAAAGTACAGTACCATAGGGCAGGCCATCCTACGCAGCCAGTCCTCCATTCCCCCCCCCCTACTTAGTGTTTTCCCCCCCCTATATAACAATTTCTTACCTCATAAAAATACCAAAAGGGAAACAGACGGGTCCGGCAATAAAAAACGGCTGTCCAGAAAATTTTCTGCAGGCATGCGTTATTACTGTCATTTAATTAATGATCATGAATTTTCTGGTAACGCATTCACAGTGAGCTGCCATAACTTATTATATCAACGTCTATCAGCTCAGGAAAATACACAACGTCTCCAAAATTAGTGACTGTAATTTCGGCAAAGACTCCCCAATCATGCATATTAATGAGGCAGGACTATAGGGCGCTGGGTGGGAGAAACCACTTAGGTTTTGGCTATTAAGGCTGTTGTCTAAGGCTCAGATCATAAGGCTACTTTCCTTTATCTGGGAATAAGGCTTTGAAAAATTACATCAAAGTCCTAGGCGCTAATCAAATTATTTGCAACTTACAGCTAGGATTAAATAGTAGTTAGTGAGTGAGGTAGCCCTTAGAATCGTCGAATTGAAAGGGCTTCGGGATTGGCAAAACGAGGATGAATCACAACGTAAGTAAGCATCCGTTCATGGAACCCTACGTTCATAATGAGGGTAATATCAATGCTTAAATTACATGGTATTCTCGCTCCGTTATATGAAATCCCTTTCATATGTATTTTTTCCTGCCATGTATATATATCTTGTTTTGTATATAGTTTGTATATATATATATACGGTTGTGCTTTCATACTTTTGACCAAGGTGGGGTGGAAGTAACTTCCTTCTGGGTTGAGTTGACCCCTTGTTAATGGGTGTCACTGCTTTTGTTTCCTAAATATTTCACTTAGGCAATTACCTTATAAGCTGAAAGTTTTTCTTCCGGGGGGGCCTTGGCCTTGGGATCCTCACCCAAGAATAATTACAATTCATAATTACAATTTTCTTAGTGGTACACAGGGGGACATTACATCCTTTCCCCCTAAAATTAACACCGTCCCTGGTGTTCTTTTCCTTCAACCATATCCTTCTTTTCATGCGTCATCTTTCCTTGCTTCGTCCATTCTCTTCTGAACTCCTTTGATATTCCTTGATCTCATTTAGTAGTTCACTATCATTCAGCACCTGTAGCTTCCTGCACAAGGTTTGGGTCTAGCCCAGTATTTATTCAGTACAACATGTACAAATTTATAAATCAACTAAAACATGATTACCATCCTTTTACAGTTGGTTTTATCTCCAACATTTGGTCAATTAGGTCGTCCTCTATTTGAGGAAACATCTTTCGCCTTACACTTTTCAACAATGTGACAGTTTTTTTTGAAGACTTCATTTCATGTTTTACATTATGTTTTTTCCAAACTCTCCTGGAGTTTTTTTTTCTGTTTCTGGTGTGGACTTATAACAATTCTGAGGTTACTCTCCTCAGTGATATCAGACAGCGTCCTGTCTTTCCAGATGTCCAAATTTTTCCTAGGTCTTTTGCCACACCACATGCCTAACACCAATGTGCTCACGCGGCAATCGCTTGCCTAACACCATTGTGCTCCTGCAGCATGTATGCCTAACACCGATGTACTCACCCGGCAATCACTTGCCTAACACCATGGTGCTCCCACAACATTCAAAATTTTTCCTTGTTCGTATTCAGTATTAACCTTGACTATTTGTAATGCACACTCCTTGTGCTTAGCATGACTTTTCTGTCATTGTCCTGATTCATGAATCGGCTACATGGTTAGTCAAAGAATTTATTGATAAACCCTAGCTCTATTATTTAATCATTATCATTTCATAAGTTGCAACGGTTTTACCATCATTTATGAGTCACTAACTCCTTACCCACTTCTGAGAAATTGAGCGCAACTTGTACACCCAAGTGGATTTATATATACCATAGTGTCCGTGGATTCATGACAATGGTCCTAATGTTGGTAAAACTCAACAGCCAATTTCGACTAATATCCCTGCAAGGTTAGCTCATAGCGGTACACAACGTCCATGCATATCCCTGCATAAGTTAGCTCATAACATTATTCAACTTTCATGCATATCCCTGCATAAGTTAGCTCTCATCATTAAACAACATTCATGCATATCCTTGCAACAGTTAGCTCACACCATTATACAACCTTCATTCATATCCCTGCATAAGTTAGCTCTTAGCATTATTCAACGTTCATGCATATCTCTGCATAAGTTCGCTCATAGTATTACACAACATTCATGCATATCCTCGCAACAGTTAGCTCACAGCATTATACAACCTGCATGCATATCCCTGCATAAGTTATATCTTAGCATTATACAACATTCATGCATATCCATGCATAAGTTAGCTCACAACATCTATTTAATACTCTAATGGTATTCAACATTCACAAGTTAATCAACAACTTTCGGTAAAGAGGTTAACATTGTTGTTACACATAGGTTTAGAAACCAATATAATTTACTTATTGAGTGTAACAACTAACCCTTCCTAGGTTTATGAGTTTATGATAGCCAGACTAGAATCCCCAAGCATAATTCTTCCTTAGGACATATACATTTAGGATCCAACTCATATGATAGTTATGTGCATACATATAGGTGAAGGGGTTTGGTTTAAAACTAATGGACCCAAAACTTGAGTACCATCACCTCCTTCTATCTTTGATCTCAATGTTCAATCCATAAATTTGTTTTGGCTATTCTTAGTCATGCACCTCAATCTAAAGATTCATTACCAATATTTATATGAATTCGTAGCTGTTCGACTAACATGTATCCCTTCTTAATGCAATCGTGTGTTTCTGAATTACATGAATTCTAGATATAGAGAGGTGTTTTCCTATTTTTCATAATGTTAGTATTGATGGCATTTACACCTCTATTTTTTTTATTTTTTTTTGACTCTACCCATTTTCCATTAACCTTTACAATGTGGGTATAACATACTTGTAACCAACAAGTTCCAAGTAGCCGAAAATGTTTATAACAAGATGTGACGATTCTTATTGGGTTGTGTTACTTCCATGTGAGTACATAAATTTTCTAAGGTGTTGACCCACCCTTTTTATATTAGAACATAATCATGAAAGAGTACATATTGATGTTTTTCTTAACATGCCCAATATTTCAATTCCCTTGTTAGATCACCCATTACTCTTGCTGTATCACACATTACATAGAAACACACGAATACCGTAAGGGGTATACTTTTGCAGTAGTAATTTAGCATCATGCTTGGCTTAAGTTTAATTTTAGACTCTTCTTTAAATTACCTACATGGGTAAGAATGGTTCTTATCATCACATTGTACACCCAATGATAAGTTTTAATCAGATCTTTAAGATAAGCCTCAGCTTTTCATGCCTACGACCCTTTTCGTATGGTTGGTGTTTCCAAATTTTTCTTAGACAATGGTGATAATTATTATTATTATTATTATTATTTTTTGCAGTACCGAGAATTTAGTTCCTGGGACTTCTGTAAACATTCTACAATATCAATACTTTTTACGTGGCTTCCAAATATATATAACTATATATTACGCCTTCAAATGATCCTTAGCATCTCATGCATTTTGTATATATATTTGTCCCAAGAGCCCATAGTTCATTGTTCTTATGTTTAGTGACGTGTGTTTCAGGGGCTTTCGTTAATATGGGCCTATCATCTATACATGCATAATCATCTCTGGAATCAAACAAGGATGAAAATTCTTGCTTAATGTATTAGTAAAATTTATAGCCCAATCTTCCTTTTTGGATCTAAACATGCAAGAACTACTCGCCTACCTCTGGCTTTAATCCATGATTAATGTGATAACATACCTTGTCATGATTATCATTTTTACATACCTCCTTCGATCCTTGAGGCCCGCTTAGATAACTCGGTTCCCTCATTCGTCATTGCCATGCATCCACAAAATCATTTTATTAGTTAGTCATAAACATGTTCATGCTATTCAACTTCATGTTGAGCCCAAAATATGCCCTAGTATTGTCACTCCGGCTCTGATACCATATGTAATGTCCCCAGGTGCATGGTATAATTTTTTTTTTAAAAATTTTTTTTTTGTACAAAATTTCTGGTAGCATCACACACCTATCTTGATAGGTATGAAACATAATCAAATCATGCAATAAAACTTTAATGCTGGTCCCTTGCGCTCTACAATATGAAATACCTTGGAAAAATAATAACATGCCTGCTAAGGTTAAAAGCACAATTTCTACTCCCAATTTTGAATGATAATATCTCTAGACCGTAAAAAGACTTAGCACAAAGAGTAGATTATAAATGCTATTTGGTTAGACAATGTTTTCAACATCACCCATACTTCTTACAAGTTTACTTCCAACATAAGATAGGTATACTTTGAGATTGGCCTAGTTATAAGATAGAGAAGTTCATGTTATGACACTTTATGAAGGTAAGTGTCTTCACTGGAAAAGATACAATATGATAGATAAATATGTCTACCCTTGTGTCTCAAATTCAACAGTTTTGGGGGGCGTTTTATATCTTTCTTGACAAAGGAAAATCAAGAAATAAGTCCTGGTGTTTAAAAGCAGTTACAAGATATTTGCTTCATCTTATTCTAACATTAAATATCTCTAGTAATTTTTCCAATCTCTATCGAAATTCCAATAACCTTGAAGAATTCCACGCAGGACCTTTGAAATTTGTTAAATACTCTTCTACAGTTTAAACAAATTAAGAACCAGTGTAGTCTTGCTGAACAAACATTATCTTTATCAACCCCGCCCCTGTTGTATAAGTTTTCATTTCAAGCAATGGAAAAGGAAGGTCAATAAGTGCTTAATGATTATAGTCACATTAGTTATCCTGCACAAGGGAGAAGAAAAACCTGCACCTTGTGACAGATATCAATAAGAATTCACGACCCATGATTCGAGCGCAAGTGCCACATATTATTAGGTTACAATAATACATGATTGTATTTCAGACATTAGGTTAGTTTCCATCACCTCAAAAAGGCGGTGAATTAGCCATCAGTATTTTTCACCAAAGAGAATTTCAAGATATAAATTTGGATAAGCTAAGGTTGACACTAAAACGCGTTGATACCAACATTCAGTCCAAGACACTAAAGTAACATCAAAATTAAGGACAACAATTTATAATACGTAAAGATGTTAAGATAACTTACCCCTTCAAAAGGAAATCGCTCCATGTATCCGCAACCTTGTGGATAAGATAAATGAATTAACTCTCAATTAAATCTTTCAAGTAATTTCCTCAAGAATAAATCCCTTTAGGAGTTAACCTTCATTGAATACTTCCCCTTGTAAGACGTAAGAAAACATTTCCTTCCAATACTGATAGTGATATTAGTCCTAGACGTCATCCCATCGCGTTTTGTTGTAAAATATTCTTTGCACAAACATTATAATTTAAAACTCTCCTTGGCTGTAAACGAGGGAGTTAATACATGTAAACTAGTTTAGCAAGTAGTTATACCTGTAAGGTACTTTGTTGTAGCTTTTAAAACATAATTCGATCATGTAGTTAATTGAAAACGTAAGGATTAAGTCCTCCGAGTGAAGAGCCAGGATTTATATAATAAAAATATTACCAGCAACGTCAGCTCTCGCCCAGGTGAGGCAGTTCGGTCATTCATCCAATATATATACATGTAAACATTTTTAAAAGGAACCCCCAAAGTCACAGCGAATATACATTTCACATTTTAATAAAATGACAATGTTGCAAACAAAAGTTCAGTACACCATCAACACAGAAAATGCAAGGCAGAAAGAAACATTTAGACATTTACACAGGAGACGCCAATGTACGTGGTTCACCCTATCCGAGGGCTACGTCCACCAAAAATTTGCAAATCTTTTATTGCCTTAATCTTCAACAAGATTACAGATATGCAGCAGCTAGCTGCAATTTGTCTCCTCAATCTCTCTTCCATAGAAGATATTGTATATCACAGATCTGAACTCGACATTAATAAATGCAACACCCAAACTATTGGAGGATACGATTCCTTGAGCTCATTAAAGAGCAGAATAACTACAAGGAGCGTAGGGTTCTTTAAGCTATATATATATTTTTTAAAAGCCAAAGAACTGAAAAGGGACAGAACGGTTTTTCAGAACAGATGAGATCTCCTTAAATTCTTTAAAAACAAAGAACAGTCCAAGCCAAAATAACTCTGCAGACACACAGGTCACGCTGTGGCCTGCAGCAAGCCAACCAACCAAGGAGGAGGGCTCAGCATAGAACAATTTTATTTAACCTTGCTGCCATGGCTAGGAAACGAGACAAGTTTTTAATCTATCTAACTGTAGATAATAGATAGGTTTTATTGATATAGACCGAAATCTGCTGGGTGTTTTCTTCCCTTGCTATTTCTTACGACTTTGCTCTTCTTATTACTGTCCAGTGATTGCAAATTTATCTGCCATCACATTCGCTAGCTCAGTTACATCTGTTGTTACAAACATTGTATTTTGTGGAAATTATATCTATAAATCTGATTGCAGCGATTTCTTATCTAAAAGGTTACGATCTAGACATCTCCGTGCTTGGTTTATCTCATAACCATAAAGCCGATTTGCCAGGATTCCGTATCTAAAAGAATACGAACTAAACATCACCGCGTTTCCATTTAATTTATAACTATATAACTATTTTGAAGACATCTTATGTCTGAAGGAAAATACGGTCTAAACCACATTTGTGTTCTTTAATCGATTCATCACTATAAAACTGTTTTGAAAATATCTAGTATCCTAAGGAATACGATCTAAACATTGCTGCATTTTTATTTATACCGTGAACAGTAAGTATAGACAGATTGCCTATCCAGATGGAAATGCGGTCTCTACCCTGTCGACACCTTGAAAATTTATAGATCTAGATCTATAACAGGTTCAGACTTTACTAAGCCGCAGGTGGAGGCATGAGCGTGGAACCTCTGTGATGGGGTCTTTCGATGCCAGAGCACAACGAACTGTCCAATGCCCACGGGTGCATAAAAAAAAAAGGGCAGAGAGCTCTAACTAACTTACTTCTTCAAAAGGAAATCGCTCCATGTATCCGCAGCCTTGTGGATAAGATAAATGAATTAACTCTCAATTAAATCTTTCAAGTAATTTTCTCAAGAATAAATCCCTTTAGGAGTTAACCTTCATTCAATACTTCCCCTTGTAAGACGTAAGAAAACATTTCCTTCCAATACTGATAGTGATATTAGTCCTACACGTCATCGCATCACGTTTTGTTGTAAAATATTCTTTGCACAAACATTATAATTTAAAACTCTCCTTGGCTGTAAACGAGGGAGTTAATACATGTAAACTAGTTTAGCAAGTAGTTATACCTGTAAGGTACTTTGCTGTAGCTTTTAAAACATAATTCGATCATGTAGTTAATTGAAAACTTAAGGATTAAATCCTCCGAGTGAAGAGCCAGGATTTATATAATAAAAATATTACCAGCAACGTCAGCTCTCGCCCAGGTGAGGCAGTTCGGTCATTCATCCAATATATATACATGTAAACATTTTTAAAAGGAACCCCCAAAGTCACAGCGAATATACATTTCACATTTTAATAAAATGACAATGTTGCAAACAAAAGTTCAGTACACCATCAACACAGAAAATGCAAGGCAGAAAGAAACATTTAGACATTTACACAGGAGACGCCAATGTACGTGGTTCACCCTATCCGAGGGCTACGTCCACCAAAAATTTGCAAATCTTTTATTGCCTTAATCTTCAACAAGATTACAGATATGCAGCAGCTAGCTGCAATTTGTCTCCTCAATCTCTCTTCCATAGAAGATATTGTATATCACAGATCTGAACTCGACATTAATAAATGCAACACCCAAACTATTGGAGGATACGATTCCTTGAGCTCATTAAAGAGCAGAATAACTACAAGGAGCGTAGGGTTATTTAAGCTATATATATATTTTTTAAAAGCCAAAGAACTGAAAAGGGACACAACGGTTTTTCAGAACAGATGAGATCTCCTTAAATTCTTTAAAAACAAAGAACAGTCCAAGCCAAAATAACTCTGCAGACACATAGGTCGCGCTGCGGCCTGCAGCAAGCCAACCAACCAAGGAGGAGGGCTCAGCATAGAACAATTTTATTTAACCTTGCTGCCATGGCTAGGAAACGAGACAAGTTTTTAATTTATCTAACTGTAGATAATAAATAGGTTTTTATTGATATAGACCGAAATCTGCCGGGTGATTTCTTCCCTTGCTATTTCTTACGACTTTGCTCTTCTTATTACTGTGCAGTGATTGCAAATTTATCTGCCATCACATTCGCTAGCTCAGTTACATCTGCTGTTACAAACATTGTATTTTGTGGAAATTATATCTATAAATCTGATTGCAGCGATTTCTTATCTAAAAGGTTACGATCTAGACATCTTCGTGCTTGGTTTATCTCATAACCATAAAGCCGATTTGCCAGGATTCCGTATCTAAAAGAATACGAACTAAACATCACCGCGTTTCCATTTAATTTATAACTATATAGCTGTTTTGAAGACATCTTATGTCTGAAGGAAAATACGGTCTAAACCACATTTGTGTTCTTTAATCGATTCATCACTATAAAACTGTTTTGAAAAGATCTAGTATCCTAAGGAATACGATCTAAACATCGCTGCATTTTTATTTATACCGTGAACAGTAAGTATAGACAGATTGCCTATCCAGATGGAAATGCGGTCTCTACCCTGTCGACACCTTGAAAATTTATAGATCTAGATCTATAACAGGTTCAGACTTTACTAAGCCACAGGTGGAGGCATGAGCATGGAACCTCTGTGATGGGGTCTTTCGATGCCAGAGCACATCAAACTGTCCAACGCCCACGGGTGCATAAAAAAAAGGGGCAGAGAGCTCTAACTAAATCCCAAACGCAATCTCGAGACTGCTGGTTGGATACCCAACAAGCCGTAACCAAACGGTGATCAACAGGCAGTCTGCTCTGCAGTTCGCCAAACCAAATGTACCTCGAGTACAGCTTGATACTTGATTTAGACAGAGGTAAGTTCAGAATTTGTCTGAATCACTTCGGTTTCAAAGAAAGGCTTAAAATACCCAAACAGCCATGGAATAAGGACCCCGATCAGCTAAAGTTTATCATGTGGGTCTAGGTCTCAACTACCAGATCGCAAACAATAAAAACTAAGAAACCAGACAAGGCAACAATGGCATTGCATATCGTGAGAGAAAATTATAACAAGGATACCTTATAGATCCAAGGGAAGGTAACGCATATCACAACGCATACCTGAACCTTCCCGCTCAGTAGCTACCGTCTACGCCTGCCGTCCGCACGCAGGGTGTAAAGTACAGTACCATAGAGTAGGCCATCCTACGCAGCCAGTCCTCTGTTTTCCCCCCCTCCTCAGTGTTTCCCCCCCCCTATGTAACAATTTCTTACCTCATAAAAATACCAAAAGGGAAACAGACGGGTCCGGCAATAAAAAACGGCTGTCCAGAAAATTTTCTGCAGGCATGCATTATTACTGTCATTTAATTAATGATCATGAATTTTCTGGTAACACATTCACAGTGAGCTGCCATAACTTATTATATCAACGTCTATCAGCTCAGGAAAATACACAATGTCTCCAAAATTAGTGACTGTAATTTCGGCAAAGACTCCCCAATCATGCATATTAATGAGGCAGGACTATAGGGCGCTGGGTGGGAGAAACCACTTAGGTTTCGGCTATTAAGGCTGCTGTCTAAGGCTCAGATCATAAGGATACTTTCCTTTATCTGGGAATAAGGCTTTCAAAAATTACATCAAAGTCCTAGGCGATAATCAAATTATTAGCAACATACAGCTAGGATTAAATAGTAGTTAGTGAGTGAGGTAGCCCTTAGAATCGTCGAATTGAAAGGGCTTCGGGATTGGCAAAACGAGGATGAATTACAACGTAAGTAAGCATCCGTTCATGGAACCCTACGTTCATAATGAGGGTAATATCAATGCTTAAATTACATGGTATTCTCTCTCCGTTATATATATACGAATTCTTTTTACTTTCCCTATATATATATATATATATATATT
>LPNX011200085.1:197436-211800 GCA_001517045.1 Pseudotsuga menziesii
AATTCATAATTACAATTTTCTTAGTGGTACACAGGGGGACATTACAACTTATGTCGCCTTTAGTGTCTTTTATAAATAAAAGAATAATTCATTACATTTGTTTTATTTTTTATTCTCTGTCAAAAATATTTAAAATAATAAATAAAATATTTCAACATAAATAAATAATAAATTATTAATCTTAGATGCATTACGTACACCTCCCATTAGAGGATAACACCATCCTCAATTTTACTAACTTTCTACTTTATTATTCCATTTCCTCATCTTGGAATAAGATTGGATATGCCTTTCGCATAACACTTTCCAATTCCCAAGTAGATTCTTTGGGACTAAGGTGATTCCATTTCACCTTGACTTGTTTGATGGTAAGGTTCTAGAGTAAAAGTTCTCTCCTGTAGAGAATACACTCCGGTCCCACCTAAAACTTTCCTTTGGGTTCCACCTCAATAACATTCCAATCGATCACATGAGTAGCATCATGAATATATATTTTTAAAATAGAAACGTGAAAAACATTATGTACTTTAATAGTGAGTGGTAGGGCTAATTGGTATGTAGTCAATCCCACTTTAGCCAAATTTCAAATGGCCTGCAATACCTAGGTTCCAACTTTGAATACTTTCCAAATATCAAAGATCTTTCCTTGGGATTTACCTTTATGTACACATGATCACTCATGCGGAACTCATTAGGAGTTCTTTTTAGGTTGGCATAACTTTTTTGCCTATCTTGGGTAGCCTTCAAGTTTTGTTGCATCTGTTTCACGATTAGTTCCATATCTCTTAACAAATCAGGTCCTAACATTAACCTATCAACTGAACTACTCCAATAAATTGAGGTATTACATTTTCATCCATTCAGAATTTCAAAAGAACTAATACCTATTGATACTTGAAAATAATTATTGTAAGCAAATTCCACTAAGTATAGGTAGTCTTCCCACTTACCTACTTTTTCTATTACATACATTCTTTACATTTATTATGGGAATTAGTTTACCCTTTTAGTCTACCCATCCGTTTGTGGATGATACGTAGTACTGAACTTCAATTGTGTACCTAACCCTTTAAACAAAGCATTCTAGAATTTACCAGTAAATTTTGTGGCCCTATATTAGAATATTATTTTTAGTGCACCATGTGATGCCACTCCCTTTCCTCTGATGGCATGATTTTTCCACCTCTAAGATCAAACACATGACTTCAGAGCATGGAGGGACTTTAAACCTTTCTAGACAGTGAAATAGTTGTTTTAAACCTTCTTCCTCCCTTTAAAACTTTGGTTTCCACACATTTCTTTCTGCGCATGGCTTTCCACTTTTTCCCCTCTGCTTTTGTACTTTCGCCTCCGCACTTCGAAATGCATAACTCGGAAGATCACTTCTTAAGTTTTCAGGATTTGGTAAGTACGCACTTTCGAACACACACTTCCCTTTCCACCTACACCTTTCTACACTTTCCTTTTCTGGTTTGGAAATCAAAACTTAGCTTCTCAACTTTCAAAACTTGACTTTCCACACTTCTCCACTTTCCGGGATTCCACTTTCTGCTTTTCGATTTTGGAAATCAGAAGTGAGAAATCCTACTTTCCTTATGCATGAACTCTTTGCACCTATTCCTTTCCTCTCCCACAACCCTCTTCTCAGTCATTGATCTACTGCGGGGTTAATCATGGCCATCGATCTGTATTTTAATGTGGATATTTTCCTCAATCATTGATCTTTTCTGTGAAATTTTTTATGGTCATTGATCTCTGATCAAATGAAAAACTTCCTTTAACTTTCTAGATCTAATTTCTTTTACTACAGAACTTGACTAGAACCATTGATCTTTTGTCAACCTTCAATCCCCAAAATACAATATGGCGATTTGTTTTAACTCAATGCATCTTCTATTTGTGGAACTCCTTCTCAGTCGTAGATCTGGTTCGGCTATGATGCCAACCATTCAATCTGCATAAACTTTAAACCTCAGTATTCATCGATCCTTGCACTGATCGATCCTGCTTGGTAACCTGTAATAAGGTTAACTATGAATACATTTTGTTCATGAAATCATCATGGATAATTCACCTAATAAACCTTCAATTGATCAAAGAATTGATCAATCTATCTTTGTTTCATTCCCTCTCAGAATCCCTAAACTCACACATAGGATTTCAATCATTTGCATAGATTTAACAAACATTTATTTGCTGAAATCACACATTCAACATAGAT
This sequence comes from Pseudotsuga menziesii, assembly GCA_001517045.1. Lineage (NCBI taxonomy): Eukaryota > Viridiplantae > Streptophyta > Pinopsida > Pinales > Pinaceae > Pseudotsuga > Pseudotsuga menziesii. Next base: position 199,658 of record LPNX011200085.1, read on the forward strand.
GAATTTACACAAGGATTTCATTGTAATAGGATTATTCCATTCACACAACAAAACTTTACATTCAAACTTGTTTCATAACCTGGGTTATTGTCCCATATGCCTGATAGAACTTTGTTTGGCCTTGCTGAGCCATATTTACTCTGTTCTGGCTACTTTTCCTACCTCTATCTATTCTTCTCTGTTACCCTATCTACTGTCTATCTATTCCTCACATGATTACATATATACATAATTGGATTCATGAACCATTCTGGTTCAGATCCTTATAATCAGCAAACAAACCCTAATTATAACAAATCCTTAAATCTATCCTATGACTCGCTTCCCTTAGATGAGGGTTCTGTTTACATGACTCATCAATGATCCAATGCCTCACTCAACTGACTCACTATCATCTAGAATCAAATAAAAACATATATTTAATTACAATGTAATGGTTCGAAAACCACCAATTCAAAAAAGAAAGACTCCTTCTAGGCCTGGATCAACTGTTGAGCTTGGAATCTGAAATGGAGAGAAGGATGCTCCTGCATCAGAACCCCTGCGAAGAAATAAATATGACCTCGTATTCATAATCTTCTATATCCAGTATGCCTGGATCCCAAACTTTGTGGTGTAGCTGATCATCCATCTCATCATGTTGTTATGTCTTTGTCATCTTCAATTCTCTTGGTTTCCAAATCTTCTCTTGCAATGCTCCACTAGCTTTTCTTCTGCAATCTTTTTTCATCATCTGTCTTCTACCATTGTTCTATCTATTTTATCTGCTAATGTAGATCTCCTTTCTTTCCTCATCTCTTATCTAACACATATTCACCGTCAACAACTTTAATTCTTCAATCTCCATATCCAATTTATCCGCTGTCTGGTACACTTGCATCATCGTTTCCTGAAACTATTGTTTCGTTGTCCTTTTTCTCCAGGCCACTTCTTGTTGCATATTCATATCTTTAGGATCTCCCTTATCATCTATAATCATACCCCAACTAGAAGGTATTCCAAGAGTATCCACAAAATTATGTTGGTCTGCCACTCCTCTTGATTGTTGTAACAAAATCATATCATTACAATACAATGCAATGTATTGAACTTCCATTATTTTACTTTCAATGTTTTCATTGAAATTTTCCTCACTTGCATGCATTATTTAGTCTTCTTTGCCAATCCTTGGATTGATCAACTAGTTTTCTAACATTTCTAACTCTTTATCATATTTTATGAACTTAGAAAGATCCTCCTTTTCTTCATTACCAAATTCTGCAACATCAAATTCTTTTAGGTACTAATTTCCTTCTTGAGACAATAATATGTCTTATTTTATCACAACATATTTCTTTCTCTGTCTATCTTCATTCCCTTCAATATCTGCAAACATACACCAAAAGTAAGTTTTAAAAACATGAGACACTGAAGTCCCTGTTGATATTCTCTCAAGCATCCTTCATTTGTGTTGTCCTGAACATAACATTAAACATTCACCATCATTCATTTCTTTTACACTATGAGTTATAGGCTGCATATACTCTTCATATGATATCATTTCATTTATTGTTACAATAGAATGATGTTTTGCTGTCACATCTTCTTTTTCTTCAGACCTTCTGACAGTCCAAAGTGACGGTTCCCCTTTTTCCTTCATCAAAATATAATTCTAATTTTTTCATGTAGAAATGTTTTTATATAGTTATTTTTCCTCCTTCAATTGCATGATAGTCTCAAATGACTGTTTATCCTCGTTTTCCTTGAATACAGATTCAGTTAAGGATCCCTCTTCTTCAAGAATTTCTTATGGAAACCTCATGTCTTCATCATCTCCATCTTCACATGGTTCTGAATCTATCAGAGTGTTCGGAAATATTTCCATGATCTCTACTTCATCATTTTCTGCTTTACCTGCAAAATCACACAACTCATTAGATTTACAAACATAGGGATTTTATTCTCCCATTGACTTCTCTGTTAGCTCTATCAGTGGATGATATGAACTCTTCAATGTGTTGATGAGACTCTCAGACTGTCTCTTTTCTCCTTTTTCATATTCCCCAAGCAATGTACCATGTTTAGGTTCACAATATGAAACCTCCATCTCAAACTCAGCTTCTTTGAGTTCTTTCTTCAAATTAGTAAACATCTTTTGTTGTATCTTCACCTGTAGTTAATACCATCTTAGCTTCCTTTTCATAACCTAACCATACCTTCGGTTCTCCTCTTCAGCAACTTTCATATGCTTCTCAAACCACAAAATGGCTCTTGCTAACTCTAGAACTTCTTTGTTACATTCTTCTCGAATCCATTTCTTCTTCCTTCTGCTATGGCTTTTCTATGAACCTCTGCAATTACCTTCAGTAGCCATTATCCATGTCTCCTTCTCCTCTTTCGTGAACTTCATCATGTTCACTTGTGGACTGTAACTAATCCTTTACCTCAATAAGTATCCATACTTGTTTTCTATACCTCAACAAGCTATCTCTCCTTGAGCTTGTCCTTTTGGTATCTTTGGTCCTCTCACCAGAACCTTTTGAGCATCTCCTTTGATCTTCTTGGCTTATGTAGGTCCACTCCTCTTTTGAGAACATACACTATTCCTCTCTTGTCCAACCTCTATTGGATTTCTCAGGTTCTATCACTGCTTCCTTTTCCTCAAGAACTTTTATGTTCTTTGCTACTAATAATTCACATAACCAGAGTCATAATATAAATATCAATCAATCCATACCTTCAGAATGTTTCACTTGTACAGTTGGCTAAAATCTCCACTACTATCTTCAAAATATCTTCCTATCCATCAAGAACAAAATTGTTCTTGAGCACAACTATCTAAGTTGTTCGACCATGACCTGTAATCTATCATCAATCACAAAAAATAGAATAAAAAACTAATAATCTCATACTTTCAAATAACCTTATCCCGATCTTTTCATATTTACTTCTCTCTAGAATATATCTACTATCTACAATTTCTTCCTAATGTAGAGTATAGGCTCCTTCTCACCCATCCACAAGACTGAATATAACACCCATAATTATCAATATTCAAATTCAATAACAATTTCCAGAGATTTCCCTACCTTTGCTTTCTTCAACTTCCCAAGAGTATGTTGTCAACCTCTTTTGATACCCCAAATATCCATGCTTGTACCGGTCATATCCTCCCACGGATTTATTCTATATTCTTTTGTGGCTAATCATCAATTTCAATGAAACCCTCTGTCTATAATTAATTCTGAATACCCTCACTTGATAAACCCTTTCAAACACAATTGTTAGTCTTCAAATTTTAAAATTCAGAAATAGATTTACCTCTTACACATAATGCTCGTTCTTCTGCTCGGATACTAATCTGGTATCAGTATGAGTACTCATAGAAACATATCATACTTACGCTCTGATACCAAACTGATGTCACTCCCTTTCCTCTTATGGCATTATTTTTCCACCTCTGAGATCAAACACATGACTTCAGAGCATGGAGGAACTTTAAAATACTTCTAGACAATGAAATAGTTGTTTTAAACCTTCTTCCACCCTTTAAATATTTGGTTTCCACACATTTCTTTCTGCACATGGATTTTCACTTTTTTTCCTTTACTTCCACACTTCCATATACACACTTCAGAATGAATATCACTTCTTAAGTTTTTGGGATTTGGTAATTCCATGCTTCCAAGCCCGCACTTCCCTTTCCTCCTGCAACTTTCTGCACTTTTCTTTTCCGGTTTGGAATTTGGAACTCGATTTCTCAACTTTCAAAACTTGACTTTCTGCACTTCTCCACTTTCTTGGATTCCTCTTTCCTCTTTCTGAATTTATAAATCGAAAGTCAAAAATCCTACTTTCCTTATGCTTGAACTCTTTGGATTTCCTCCTTTCTACTCCCACAATCCTCTTCTCAATCATCGATCTACTGCGGGGTTGATAGTGGTCGTTGATCTGTATTTTAATGCTGGTCTTGTCCACAACCATTGATCTTTTCTATGGAACATTTTATGGTCCTTGATCTCTAATAAAATGTAGAAATTCATTTAACTTTGAAAATCTAATTTATTTTGCTACGAAACTTGAGTGCAATCGTTGATCTTCTTTCAACCTTCAATCCCCACCGTATGATCTAGCTATCTGTTTCAACTTGATGCATCTTCTGTTTGTGGAATTCCTTCTTATTCGACTATTATCTTGACCATTCAATCTACACAGACTTTAAACCTCAGTCTTCATCAATCCTTGCATTGATTGATCCCGCTCTGTAACTTGCAATAATGCTAACTCTGCATACATTTTTTTCACTAAATCATCAATGGATAATTCACCTAATAACCCTTCGATTGATTAGAGAATCAATCAATTGATCTTTGTTTAACTACCTTTTATAAGCCCTAAAATCACACAGAGGGTTTCAATCATTTACAAAGATTTAACAAACATTTATTTCCTAAAATCACACATTCAACAAAGATGAATTTACACAGGGATTTTGGCGAAATAGGATTTTTCCATTCACACAATAAATTTGTACATTCAAACTTGTCTGAGAACCTGCGTTCTAATCCCCTAGTCCGGATACAACTTTGTTTGACCTTGCTGAGCCATATTTACTCTGTTTTGGCTAATTTTCCTACCTCTATCTATTCTTCTCTGTTACCATGTCTACTTTCTATCTATGCCTCGTAGGCTTACATATATACATAATTGGATTCATGAGCCATTCTAGTTCAAATCCTTATAATCATCAAACTAACCCTAATTATAAAAAACCCTTAAATCTATCTTATGACTCGCTTCCCTTAGATGAGGGTTCTGTTTACATGACTCATCAATGACCCAATGACTCACTCAACTGACTCACTATCATCTAGAATCAAATAAAAACATATATTTAATTACAGTGTAATAGTTCTAAGACCACCAATTCAAAAATGAAATACACCTTCTAGGCCTATATCAACCATCGATCTTGGAATTTGGAATGGAGAGTAGGATTCTCCTGCATCACCATGTAACCTAAAAATCTCTTTCATAAAATTATCTGCAATGTTAACATCCTTGTAGGTAGATTTAATAGGAATAAAATGATTTTCTTTACTTAATTTATTGATTACGATCATGATTGAATCATGTTGTCTAAAATTATTAGGTAGGCCTATTATAAAATCTATGCTAATTATTTCCCACTTCCATTCTGGAATGGGTAGAAGTTGCAATAACCCTGCTAGATGTTGGTGTTCTGCCTTAACTCGCTGACATTTGATGTAGTGAGCTAAGTACTATGGTACCTCTTTCTTCATGTTAGGCTAGAAGAATTCATTTCTGATCATGGTGATCATCTTATGGTATCTAGGATGTCCTGAATAAAGTCATTTATGTAACTCATTCATGATTGTTAATTTCATTTATGTTGTATTTGGTATGTACAAACTATTATTATGTAGCAGCAATCCTTTTCTGTTTAGGGTGAAATATGTTTTTATTTTATTCTTTTCATTTTCAACGGTCTTTTCTTTTAAAATTTGGTATTCCTTGTCATTTTATGTACTTAAGATCTGATTTTCTAGATATGATTCATAACTGTTGCTTGCAAATAGTAAATTTGTGTGAGGACTCAAAGACTCTACAACCTTGTTTCCTTTTCCCTTTATGTGTTTTATTTCGAAGTCATATCCACTTTTAAGAAATATAACCATCTTGCATGTCTAGCATTTAAATTTTGTTGGTCAAATAAATATTTTAAACTTCTGTTATCTAACACAAGTAGAAATTTCCTTCCAATGAGGTAATGTCGCCACATTTTTAATGCGTGAATTATTGCAGTAAGTTCTAAGTCATGCATAGTATAATTCTTTTCATGTTCTTTAATTTTCAAGATTCATAATCCACGACGTAATTTTCTTGTATTAATACCCCTCCTAATTCTTCTTTACAAGCGCTGGTACATACAAAGAAATCCTTAAAAGGATCAACAATTTTTAGGATAGGGGCGGTAGTTAACAAATGTTTTAATTTATTAAATATATCCATACACTTTTCAGTCCACTCAAAATGTTTACCTTTCTTCTGCAATGAAGTTATGGGGTAGGCTATCTTAGAAAATACTTTGATGAACTTTCGATAATAACCGGTAATCCCCATGAATGATCTTATGTCAGTTACATTTTTAGGAACTGACCATTCAGTGATAGCCTTAATTTTGTCGGTGTCAACAGAAATTCCATTCTTGGACACTATGTGTCCTAGATATTGAATAATGTCTTTAAAGAAGTCTCATTTATTGAACTTATCATATAGCTACTATTCTCTTCGTATTTACAGAATTATCTGTAAATTTTCTTTGTGTTCTTGTTCATTTTTCGAGTAAATTAGCGTTTCACCGATGAAAGCAACTACAAACTTATAAATATATTTACTTAAAATACTATTCATTAAGCACATGAATGATACATGTGTTTTTGTCAATCCAAAAGGAATTACGACAAATTCATAGTGACCATAAGGGTCCTAAATATGGTTTTAAAGATGTCTTCATCTTTGATCCGTACCTAGTGGTATCCAGACCTTAAGTCTATTTTAGAGAAGATTGTTTCCCCATGGAAATGATCTAATAGATCGTCTATCCAGGGTAGTGGGTTTTTATTTTTAATAGTCATTTTATTTATTTTTCAATATTCTATGCACAATATTAAGGTTTCATCTTTCTTCATTACAAACAAGACTTGTACTCCCCAAGCGGAAACACTAGGTCAAATATACTTTTTTCAATCGATTCTTGTAATTGTGATTTGAAATTTGTAATCTCTATTATGTTCATTCGATAAGCATATTTCGATGCTAGTACTGCTCTGGGTATCAGATCGATTGTGAAGTCTATGTATCTTTTCCGTGGAAGTCTTAGAACTTCTTCCGAAAAGATGTCTTCATAGGTATGTCTTCTATTTTAATTTTGGTTGCATTATCTTTATCGTTCATTACATAAACAACAAATACTTTACATTCTTTACATACTGGTCTTTTCATTTGTAGAACAAATATCTCTTTAATGGTAACTTTCCTGGAAATTCCTTTTAGTTTTATAGTCTCTCAACTATCATCTATGCATGTAAAGGTTTTGTCAAAACAATTTAGCATTACTCTGTGTTTTTCTAGCCAATCCATTCCTATTAACATAATATAGGAACCTAAAGGTAAAATATTTAGATTAACATGTGTAATGAAATCATTCATTAGTAATTCACAGTCTTTAACATAACTAGTAACTTTACGTCTGGTACATGTGGCTAAGTGTACTAGCCATGACTTATCAAATTTTATGGTGCTAATTTACATAAATCAACTATTTTAAGTGATATATAACTCATACTTTCACCTGAATCAATCAAGATGGAAATAGGTTGACTTTTTATCATACCTTTGATCTCGACCATTGAATTTTGATGGTATGCTTTCCACTTTTCCAATGCAGCACCGATTTATGGCATGCTCATTTCCATGTCTCCAACTGTAACAACTTCGTTAATTGAGTGAACATTAAACTTTTTCTTTCTTATTGGGAAGTCTTTAAAATAATGTGGCTCACCACATTCCAAACATTTTAAGGGTTCCCTCTATGTAGTGTTCTTATTGATGATGATGATGATGATGATGATTAATGTCCACTGACACGAACTTTGGTCTGTTGGACCTTAAGAAGGAAAATACTTGGTTTACTTTAAAATCTTGTTCCTGTGCTTAAAAGTATTACCAAGAATCTTTCCAAACTCACTATATTTTTTGCAATTTAGGAGGTTATGAAGGTTTGTAGTGTAGAAAATACTATGAAACTTAGATCTAATGTGGGTATAAGAAAGGAACTATAAGAGAATGTGATTTTCATCCTCAATGCTCATAGACTCACACATATGGAAAACCCTTTCTTCCCATGGAGTTTTAGGAATAGACCAACACCCTGGTTTGCTATGGAGTTCATGAGAGTTCGTTCTAAACTTGGCTATATTATTTTTCTTCCATGAGCTAGTTACTACCGAGAGATCATTCTGATCCTCCAAGTTTGGATTAATGACCTCCTCATAGTATCTTAATTTTCTCTTAAAGGCTAAATTTTCCTTAATCCAAAATTTCTCTTTAAACTTATAAGTAATAATATTTTTGACATTGTCAATGTTCTGAAAAATGTTGTTTTCATTAATGCCCCAATGGTTTAACTAGGCCATGGTATTTTTACACGAACACCTCTTGAGACATAGTTGGTTTTGACTTGAGTTTAAAGCAATTTTAGGAATTCTCTCATTTCCCATGTTATTTATCTTATGCTTGTACATCAGGTACCTAGTCATAGCAATTCTCTCGATGGGGGAAAAACCCACTTATATGAGGAGAATAGGATAATGCGTATTGCTTTTAATTTTGAGGTTATAAGGTATAAAATGCTTCTAGATTTGCTCAATATTCCTCCAATATTCTCTCGTAATGTTGCACCCCAAATTGGTTTAAAATTCTACAGAATTCTCTAGAAATACTGCATAATTATGTGGTTTAAAATTTTAGGAAGTCTCCCATTTCCCATGTTATTTATATTATGCTTCTACATAAAGTACCTAGTCATACAAATTCTCTCGATGGGGGAAAGACCCACTTCTATGAGGAGAATAGGATAAGGCATATTGCTTTTAATTTGTAGGCTATAACTTATAAACCGATTCTGTATTTTCTCAATCTTCCTCCAAGATTCTCTAGAAATTCTACACCCCCAATTGGTTTAAATTTCTTCATAATTCTCTAGAAATAATGCAGAACTTTGTGGTTTAAATTTTTTATAGTTATTGTCTCGATACCCTTTATAATTGTTCCCTATGTTTTTTATGGAATTTATTATTTTTATTTCTTGGGTCAAAATTATCTCAAGTTTTACTCTTCCAAATTGGTACACTTTCTCTTTTATTTTTTAATTTTGTCGTAACAAAAAAATTCCTTTCTCATTGCTTCCTCCAACATCTTCGGATTGCCATGCTCAATCTGCTCTTTAAACATGATAGAAAACCAACCAAGAAAACATTGTATCTTTGGTTTTTGATCAATTATATAAGGTGCATAATGAAGCAGATACAACAATTTACTACAGATCTCTTTCATAGTCATAAATCCTAGTATTAACTTGTAAAACTATCTAGATTTCTCTTCATAATACTGTTTTGACAATTATTTTCAGTTTAAAATGATTTTTAAAGGTTTTCCAACTTACACATCTTTCCTTTATTCCCTTTACTTTGTTTATATATTACCACCATATATCCTCTTTTCCAGTCAGATTATATATGGCCATTTTGGCTTTCAGTTCATCGGAGTAATTGTATATTTGGAAATATTTCTTCATTCCTGACCACCAGGCTTCCACTTTTTCTCCTTTTTCAATTTCACCATTAAACATTGGTGGTTTAATCTTTTTAAACTCCCCATCGATTTGTTCATATGGTTTGTACTTCTTTTTATTTTTATTATCATTACTACTTTCATTGTAATCTTGTTGTTTTTTTGTATGATGTTTGACTAATTCTTCAGTGGAAGTTTCAACCTTATGACCGGAAAATTCCAATTGCCTTCCCTTATGTTTGTAAGGTGTAGTTTTTGTCATGTTATGTTCAGGATCCTTGTTTTTCTCTTATTTTATCATTATGTATTTTAGCTAATAAAATATTATTTAGTTCCTCTTGAGCTTTTAGGATTTGTTGATTATCCTCCTTAACTCCTTTTAGATATGATCTTAATTCTTTAATATTTCTTTGCAGTTCAGGTTTATTATCTTGACTTTCATTCAGGTTTACCTAGATCTACTCATCCCTTAAAGTACCCTCTTCTTTATTTATAGGATTTCTTGGATGAGACTCTTCTTTTGCACACATCCATACTTCTACCATATTTTTCCTGCAAAACTGAAGTTATCCTTCTCTTCAAAACAAAATTTCAACCCAAAATTTGACAACAAATTTCAATGACATCCAACAAAAAGTACTGTTTTGTCGGATTTCAAATTGAAATGTCGAATTTTGATTAATTCTTTTTTATTTTGTAGAATCTTTTATTGAATTTCCAACGTATATTTTTAGTGTCGAATTTTTGACTCCAGCTTGTCGAATATTCGAATTTATGCCTGTCGGATTTTTTACTCTAATCTTGTCATATTTTCGACCACATTGTCATTGGATTTGTGACAACGTTTCGTCGGATTAGAGACGTAATTTCCATTTTTGTTTGCAACGGTAACTAGGAATTTTGAAACAATAACTAGGTTAATATCGTTGGTTATTTGACGACTATTGAATTTGAAAATATATAACTTATAGAAACATTCTGACATGTTTTCTTTAGTAGTGATGGACGGTTTGCAGAAATTAGTTTATTCCACGATGGGATGTTTGAGGAATTGTTTTATTCTTCGACGTAAGGTTTGCAGAATTATTTTATTTCTCGACCAACTATTTGCAGATATCATTTTATCAACAAAAGGTTTACGAAAATTATTTTATTATTCGACAAACCACCATTTTTGGAAATAATGATGTGTGGACCTTGATATTTTAAGGTTTCCGATAGTATTCATTCAATTTTTTTGTTACAAAATGTCAAAGAGCAATATTCATAATCCAAATGAACAAAATTGACAATTGCTTGCTAGACTATCGGATGCAGCGAAAAGAAGGAGTGATGGAAAATGTTATTGTCCATGTATTCAATGCAGGGGATTTAAGTGGAGAAGAATATTGATCACAAAAACCACCAAACATTGTAGGGAACATGGACATGCTGAGGGGGAGAATCAATATCATCAATTTGTAAGATTAGCATTATAAAGTTTTTATATTTTTTGATTTGTTAAATGTATGTATTTTTTTAATATTTTATATATTAAAGTATATCTATTGATGTCTTCATGTAATTATAAAGAAAAGACATCCTAAAACATATTTTCCAAAGGAAGCTCTTTTAGAACAAGTACGAGAGGAACATGGAGCTATGCTTAATGAAGAACAAGTTAATAATCCTATTGAAGAAGATGATCATACTGATAACGTAGTTGAAGATGATGGTACAAATACATTGATCCATGATTCATTTAATGTTAGAATGGATTATGATGATGATGATGATCATGAAAATATTGATGAATTTGATGATGTTCATGGTATACTTATTCTTGAGAAGGCATATGAACCCCTTTATGAAAGCTCCAAAACAAATCTTCTCTCTATTATATTCTTTATAATGAACTTGAAGGTTATGAATGGTATTTCAAACATATCAATCACATGGATGTTAATAGTATGTAAAATAATCCATCACATCTATATGATTGTGATAAATGTTATATTTGTTCCTTTAATAATTGTATTGTTAATTCATAATTCAAATTAATACGGATGAAATGTGTTTCGTTAATATTATTTATATATTATATTAACTCTATTTTTATTTTTATTTGATGTAGCTTGATATCTGAATTTTTGTGAACACCATCAATTATATTAGCTTGCACATATCGAGATTTATCTTCCATCATGAAAGAGATTAGAATGCATTGCGAAACAATTCATGGATGCCTCGGTGACCATGTTATATATTATAATGAGCATGAATTTGGAATAGAATGTATGAAATGTCATATAAGTAGATATCGAACAAATCAAGGAACAAAGAAGGTTCCTCACAAGGATCTTCGTTATATTCCTATCATTCCACGACTATTCAGGTGCAATAACATAGTGCAATTTATGGATTACCATGCAAGGAAAAAAATTCAAGATGATGTTATTTGAATTCCTACAGATTGTTCTGCATTTAGAGATATGGAAGAAAAGTGGTCTCACTTTAAAGAAAAACCCCGTAATCTTAGGATTTCTTTGGCAGAAGATAGTGTTAATCCATTTGCACAAATGAGATCCATTTACACGGTGTGGCCTATTTTTTTATCAACAATAAAATTCCTCCATGGTTTTTAATAAAGAGGGAGAACATAATGTTGTCAATGATTATTCCAGGTATATTGTGTCTACAACTATTTTATTTTTATTGTAGTTGTGACATCTCATTTGTTGTATTTTGTTTCCTAATATAATATATATATATATATATATATATATATATATATATATATATATATTATT